>JAVTVY010026395.1:0-110304 GCA_036873755.1 Hanleya hanleyi | reverse complement strand
GGAGCGTGCTTCCGTACTCGCGCAGACATCATGTACAACTAATGCTAGAACCCACAACTCTGCTCTTTTTATCTACCTCAGAGAACAGAGACAAAGTCAACCATGCTGTGCCATTCATTCTTTTTGTATTATCCCCATCATCAAACACACACTCCAGCTGGGGGAGCCACTGTGGGTGTGTTTACATTATTTCTGCATGTACACGTGGTGGGCCTCTCCGGGAAAGATGCCGGTCCGTAGTCGAAGGTGGTCGGGGGTGGCTTGCTTGAGGTCGAAGAGCATATACCCGTGCTGAGGGGTTGTCGCATCTTTGAAGGCTTCTAACGCAAACGGTGTGCGGCCGGGATACATCTGTCTCGCCAGGTGCAGCAGTCTGTGGTATCTCTCGGGTTTTTGAAGACCACCAGGTAGTGGGCATTTAAGCTGATGTTCCGATGTTCTTTGTTTTTAGTGAACAGATTCTGCACAATGTAGATGATACTGAGCCGTCGATGATGGCTGCCTTTGGTAAAGAGTTGGGTGACCCGCGCATCCGTCTCCGCCATGAGATCATCCAGAACCACCAAGGTGTCGGGTTCCAAATCGGCCAGGTTGGGTAGGCCTTCCACGAACGTGATATGGGGCATTGCTGCATACGCTGCCTGCCATTCTACATAACACCACACGACTCGGGCAATGGGTGGGGTGATCATGCTGTCGGCGTGTTGAAGGAGCTTCCTGACGAAGTGCGTTTTGCCGGAGCCCGTCGGTCCTGCGATGACGCGAGTGAAGGGATGTTGCCACCGAGGGTCCATGGTTCGAGGTGTGTGCGCTGTCGTGGTAACCCGCTCTTGTAAATTTGGTACGAGTGAACTGGAGTGGTGGTGGGTACAACGTCAGTCGTCGTTGTCTGTTCACTGTGAGTGATGATGGTGGTAGGTACAACGTCGGTCGTCGTAGTCTGTTCATTGTGAGGGATGAAATCCGGTGGGTTTTCAGACGTAGTGGGTGTTCTTGGTGTAGGTGTGGAGCTTGGTGTGGAGCTCGATGTGGCTTCTACATGGGGTGTGGTGGTGACTGGGCTCGATACGGAGTTGACTGGTGCTATCTGTAGACTGGTTTCACTGGTGGCTGGTGTTCTCAGTTGGTTAAGTAGCGTGCTGACATAGGCTACGTCGTAAAACACACCTCCATACAACACACTCAGCAGGGTTAGCACTATCACCACAAAGCCCAATTGAATTGGGCCCAAATTCAAAGCGGCCTGTGAATGTCCCGTTGAACCTTTCCACCACGGAAGCCTTGGTCTCGTTGTACGTATGGAAGAAAAACGCCTTCTGGGCTTTCAGAAACTGTTGGAACGGTCTGTTGAGGAATTCCGTGCCTTCGTCGGTTTGCAAATACACAGGTTTGCGCCCGGTCTTGAAGATGTCTTTGAACGCCGCTATGAGATTCGCCCCGTTTTCGTCCGGATGGGTACCACCCACGCATACTACGACAGGATATCGATGCACGTCAAGATATACCGATTCCCATCGTTGTGTTTGGCAAAGGCGCTCATATCGACCAAATCCGCTTGCCATTGGGCATCTAGTCCTCCCACGATGACCCGGTTCCGTAGAAAATGGCGACGGACAGATCGATGTAAAGTATAGGTGTCTTGTTTTCTTAACCAATCTCGGACTTGGGCACGTTGTATCCCCTGGGGTTTGGCCGCTCGATAGAGAGCCGTCAATGCGCTATAGGCCGCCGCACTGTCGGGACTGTAGTATAAGTTATCCAACACCTTCTCCCAGCGCTTCATGGTGACAAATGATGATGGACCCTGGCTCTATCGTTTATTTATAGCGGGTATATCTTGGGCCGGAGTTTCTTTCTGACTTTCTTCGTTGGCTTCTGCCAGGACAGTGTCCATGGTAAATGACCAGTCCAACTCGTCTGACGACCGCTTGATAAGCACTTGATCCACATCTACCACGGCATCTTCCAATGCAGACCATAGATCAGGGTGAAGGGTAAAATGCAATGTACCCCCATCTAGCCGAGCCAATTGAACAAAGAAAGGACCGCGTCGGGTGTACACATCGTGACACAAGTGGATGAGGTCGCCGTCCAGTTCACCAGACAACACCCGTTTGAATTTGCTCCAGCCCTCCCGAGACAGACGAATGTGGGCCGGGCACGGTTGTGTAGGGTCCGCATCACAGATGTCTCCCACCTCCTCCATGATATCGACCTTATCCGTATAAACGTGCAGGAAAACCTCGGGGGTCAAGCTGAGATACGCCAGTATTATATGCTCCGTCATGGTCAGTACGTGAATGGTACCAGATTTGACTGTCTCTCGTATTTATAGGGAGAACCCCGTGAGATCAAAGGATCGGGTGGTCAAAGTCTAGCCGGGTAATCAATGGCATCGTCGTCTGGTTCATTGCTAGACATTTGTTCATTGAGTTCTGCCGCCGCTTCTCTCAGGGCACGAGCCCACTCCAACTCGTCTGATGACCGCTCGTCCGGTGTAAACAGCTGCTCCAAGATAGGCACTACTTTCTCGAAGGCTGCCCACAGATCGGGGTCTAGGGTGAAGCCTCGCGTAGGGTCTTGGTAGCGTCCCAGGCGTGGGAAGAAGGGTCCACGGTGTACGTAGATGGCATTGTCTATGTGGCTGAGGTGTCCGTCGAGCTCGCCGCTCAACACCCGTTTAAATTTGGTCCGGCCGTCACGGTGTAGAGTAACCGTATTCGATACGGTCTCAGCCGGCGACCAGCTAAAAATGACGCACACTGTGTCTGACCCTCGTATTTATAGTCAGGTCCCACTGTCAATGCCACAGCGCCAGGGTCAATAGGGCACAGACCATGACTAAGCCAACCAGCCGTCGTTGATTCCGGCGTGAGCGCTCGTGGTCCATAGCCCGAGCATCAAGGATAGTGGTGAGTGATGGCACACCTCTCCATCGAGTGCACGCTGTCGAGGACCGCTTCTGTGAACTCGTTCAGGATCTGGCGTCGCCCCTCGTTGTCGTCGCCATCTGAAAACATGGACCGAACCACTGCTCGGTAAACCGTGAGTGAATTAACCACGGTCGCATGCTGTAAAATGCGAGTCGCATAGGGACGGGTGTCCGTCATGGCTCTGAAACCGTAGGAATGAAGGTGTAGGATCCAGAGATACGTGTTTTATAGACCATGTCACACAAGCGCGCCTAGACGTAGCTCTACGGGTGTAGTCCGTGATACGTACTATTCTGATGGGTTAGTCCAAAAAAGAGAGCAATAACAACAACAAAGATTACAGCGCCGGAGGCGCTCCTGGATCCCCTGGGAAATCTTCTCCACGTCTCATGGTATAGCTCAGGCTGGTCAGGCAGCCTGGTCAGGTAGCTCCGATCGGCAGGGCAATGAATGCAGCAATGCCCTAAACATTCCCACCTTTATATACCAACATAGAAGTACCCGGATGTAGGCGCGGACGTAGGCGAAAGCATTCCAGTACCCGGATGTAGGCGCAGACGTGAGCGAAATTCTAGTACCCGTCCATTGGTTCTTTTATCGATCGCTCATTGGCTCTTTTTCTCGACCGCTGATTGGTCCAAATGGAACTGCCCATCCTTTCCAGGTTAATTTACAATCCTCCTTTTGTGTTCAAGCTCTGTATATCGATGCCGCAACATAGTTGCCGAACCTTACCGAAAGGGAGACCTTTGACCTGGATGTGACCTTTGACCCGAAATTCACCCGTACGCTTCTGGATCACCCGCGCGCGCGCGCGTACTGCCGGATCACCCGCGCACTTCCGGTGATGCCGCGCGCGCTGCGGCATCGGATGATCCGCGCGCGCGCTGCGGCCGGGGCGGGGCGGGCCGGGGAACACCCGGATGTTGAAAATCCGGACCATACGTCTAAGGGAACATTGGAACTCTTCTGGGTGTGGAGGTAGTACACACCGGAAGTGACGTCTGTGCGAACAACCCACCCAACCACAACCACGGACCCCTAGTGGTTGTTCAAACACACCCCCACGCATCCCCAAAATGCCTGCTTTCTTACTACGACCAGACTGCGCATGCCCAGACTCTTGAATACGGACGAACCATGAGCACAGTCGGATGCTGCTTCACGAGAGCTTCACAATAAGACCTCAGACGACTCCATCGGACCCATAGTGACCCATGTCGGTGCCAAAATGTCTATTTCCATAGTCTTGGTCTACTGCGCATGCGCAGAATGACGTCAGTTCCACGTCACACCCAGCCCGTTGGATACTCCCTCACGACTGCTTCACATGGATACCTCACTCGACCCCATCAGACCATTAGGGGCCTACCTAGACCCCAACACGTCTATTTCCATACCCTTTTCCCATAATTCCCTGTCTGCGCATGCGCAGAACGGAAACGACACACTAGTGCAATCGGATGCCCCCTCACATATGCTTCACATTGATACCTCACTCAACTCCATCGGACCATTAGTGGCCCACCTAGACCCCAAAACGGCTATTTCCATACCCTTTGTCTACCACGCATGCGCAGAATGACGATATTTCAACCCCGCACCCAGCCCGTCCACATCTACCACGGCATCTTCCAATGCAGACCATAGATCAGGGTGAAGGGTAAAATGCAATGTACCCCATCTAGCCGAGCCAATTGAGCAAAGAAAGGGCCGCGTCGAATGTACACATCGTGACACAAGTGGATGAGGTCTGGTCCAGCCCTCCCGAGACAGACGAACGTGGGCCGGGCATGGTTGTGTAGGATCCGCATCACAGATGTCTCCCACCTCCTCCATGATATCGACCTTATCCGCATAAACGTGCAGGTAAACCTCGGGGGTCAAGCTGAGATACGCCAGTATTATATGCTCCGTCGTGGTCAGTACGTGAATGGTACCAGATTTGACTGTCTCTCGTATTTATAGGGAGAACCCCGTGAGATCAAAGGATCGGGTGGTCAAAGTCTAGCCGGGTAATCAATGGCATCGTCGTCTGGTTCATTGCTAGACATTTGTTCATTGAGTTCTGCCGCCGCTTCTCTCAGGGTACGAGCCCACTCCAACTCGTCTGATGACCGCTCGTCCGGTGTAAACAGCTGGTCCACGATAGGCACCACTTTCTCGAAGGCTGTCCACAGATCGGGGTCTAGGGTGAAGCCTCGCGTAGGGTCTTGGTAGCGGCCCAGGCGTGGGAAGAAGGGTCCGCGGTGTACATAGATGGCATTGTCTATGTGGATGAGGTGTCCGTCGAGCTCGCCGCTCAACACCCGTTTAAATTTGGTCCAGCCGTCACGGTGTAGCGTAACCGTATTCGATACGGTCTCAGCGCGCGACCAGCTAACATCTCCACGGTCTTCCACGAGGGTGACTTTATCTTCATAGACGTGTAACCTCACCCGGGGTGTAAGGGGAAGGATGGCTCGTAGAACTGGTGACATGGTTGACCCAATGACGATCGGTGAATGACGCACACTGTGTCTGACCCTCGTATTTATAGTCAGGTCCCACTGTCAATGCCACAGGGCCCGGGTCAATAGGGCACAGACCATGACTAAGCCAACCAGCCGTCGCTGATTCCGGCGTGAGCGCTCGTGGTCCATAGCCCGAGCATCAAGGATGGCTGTCATAGTCCAGTAGTGGTGAGTGATGGCACACCTCTCCATCGAGTGCACTCTGTCGAGGACCGCTTCTGTGAACTCGTTCAGGATCTGGCGTCGCCCCTCGTTGTCGTCGCCATCTGAAAACATGGACCGAACCACTGCTCGGTAAACGGTGAGTGAATTAACCACGGTCGCATGCTGTAAAATGCGAGTCGCATAGGGACGGTTGTCCGTCATGGCTCTGAAACCGTAGGAATGGAGGTGTAGGATCCAGAGAGACGTGTTTTATAGACCATGTCACACAAGCGCGCCTAGACGTAGCTCTACGGGTGTAGTCCGTGATACGTACTATTCTGATGGGTTAGTGCAGTCGGATGCTGCTTGCATGCGCAGTCTGGCCGTCGTTTAGAAGCAGGCATTTTGGAGGCTATGTGGGGGTGTGTTTGGGGTAGAGATGGACCGCTATGGGCTCGAATGGGTCGTGGAAGGTGTCAAAGTGAAGCTTGTGTGGGGTAGAGTCAGAGTGGCGTGTTTTAAGTGCAAGTCGCGTCAATCTGCGCATGCGCAGTTAGTTGCAGTAAGTAAGGTGATAAGTAAGGTAAGGTATGGGGCAGTGAAGGAAGGTATTTGGAGTAGGGAGGGACCTTCCTTGGTCCGAATGCGTCCTGGGAGGTGTCATTTTGTAGCTCTCGGGGTGTAGACAACGATTTGAGAGCTGTCCACAGCATCTGTGATGCCATTGGTGACGTCATCAGTACGAGTAGTAGCGAAAGTGGGCATTTTGGGGCAGTGAAGGATGGTATTTGGTGTGGAGATGGACCATCCTTGGTCCGAATGCGTCGTGGGGGGTGTCATGTTGTAGCTCTCGGGGTGTAGACTCCGATTTGAGGGATGTTCACGTCATCGGTGACGTCATCAGTACGAGTAGTAGCGAAAGCGGATATTTTGGGGCAGTGGAGGAAGGTATTTGGTGTAGAGATGGACCATCCTTGGTCCGAATTCGTCGTGTGAGGTGTCATCTTATACCAACGCCCGCCAACACCAAGCTCAATGCTTCAACGCCCTGGTGAAATAGTTCAGAAGCTCTGATTTTCTAGATATTCCATGGAATTGTCACTAATTCTTCGAAATGCAGTGACGCCCGTCAACGCTCGTAGTTACAGTGTGTGTATGTGTCCGTGTATGTGTGTGTGCGTGTGTGTATGCGTGTGTGTGTCTGTGTATGCATGTGTGCATGCGTCTGTGTGTGCGTGTGTGTGTGCGTGTGTATGTGTGTGTGCGTATGCGTGCATGTGCGTATGCGTGTATGTGTGTATGCGTCTGTGTGTATTGGTGTGTGTGTGTGTACACGTGTGTGTTTGTGTATGCGTCTGTGTGTGTGTGTGTTTGTGTGTATGCATGTGTGCTTGCGTGTGTGTGTCTGTGTGTGTGTGCGTGAGTGTATGCTTGCGCGTACGCGTGTGTATGTATGCGTCTGTGTGTATGTGTGTGTGTCGCCGTATGAAGGCGCACCCTCCTGTGGTGCACCCGCACCTTGGCGTACCCTATGCCCGTCTTGTGACGCCCCCTCGCGCCTGGGTTTATGTGTGTGTGTGTGTTCTTGCGTGTGTGTACGCGTGCGTCCACCACACACCACCACACACCACCACCACCACACACCACCACACACAACACACCACCACCACCACCACCGGGCGTTGACGGGCATACCATCAAACATTGGTCAAACAGAGCTATACCTCCAAACACTGGTCAGACAGGGTTGTAACACCAAACACTGGTCAGACAGGGCTACAATACCAAGCACTGGTCAAACAGGGCTATACCATCAAACACTGGTCAAAGAGGGGTATACGGTCAAACACTGGTCAAACAGGGCTATACTACCAAACACTGGTCAAACAGAGCTATACCACCAAACAGTGGTCAAACAGGGCTATACCACCAAACAAAGGTCAAACAGGGCTATATCACCAAACACTGGTCAAGCAGGGCTATACCACCAAACACTGGTCAAACAGGGCTAAACCAGCAAACACTGGTCAAGCAGGAAAGAGTGAGGAGAAATATTAGACCTGCCTCACTAACTGTATTGTAGATGTATTGATAATAAGAAGTTTGAGTATCTCTGATGACCCATAATGAACGGAAGTGACCTTTGACCCATGCGCACCATTATTATCCGGTATTCTGCAAGAGCATTTGGACACCTGTTGACCTCAAAAATTTGCATATGACCTCTGTGAGGTCACTTCCGCTTCCGTTCACGTGACCAGAACTGACCTTTGACCCCTGCGCGCAATTTTTATCCGGTATTGTCAGCGCGCGCAGCGGTCAAAGGTCAGTTCCGGTCACGTAAACGGAAGCGGAAGTGATCTCACAGAGGTCATATGCAAATTATTGAGGTCAACAGGTGTCCAAATGCTCTTGCAGAATACCGGATAATAATGGTGCGCATGGGTCAAAGGTCACTTCCGTTCAATATGGGTCATCAGAGATACTCAAACTTCTTATTATCAATACATCTACAATACAGTTAGTGAGGCAGGTCTAATATTTCTCCTCACTCTTTCTTGTTTGACCAGTGTTTGCTGGTGTAGCCCTGTTTGACCAGTGTTTGGTGGTATAGCCCTGTTTGACCAGTGTTTGGGGGTATAGCCCTGTTTGACCTTTGTTTGGTGGTATAGCCCTGTTTGACCAGTGCTTGGTATTATAGCCCTGTCTGACCAGTGTTTGGTGTTACAGCTCTGTCTGACCATTAGTCCAGTCGGATGCTCCTCAACGAGAGCTTCAAAATAAGACCTCATACGACACCATAGGATCATTAGGGGCTCACCTAGACCCCAAAACGTCCACCCTGTATGGACCTATACCCCATAGCCATGCAGTATAGGCCTATGGGCTTACCCAGGCCTCGGTGAACTTTTTCCAAAAATTTCACCGTTTCGCTTCGAAACTCTTCTTATCGTGTTCTAAATGACGAGACGTGAAAAACAAATCCAAACAACCCATATCACAATGAACGTGTGTGAATTTCCCAGGTTGAAGCTATACCCCCATATAGCCAGTATGGAGCTATATGAGCCTATATACAGACCTACCCGGTACTTTTCCAAAAAATTTGACCGTTTCGCTCCAGGACCCTTCCCATTGTGTTCTAAAAGACGAGACGAGAAAAACGAGACCCCCACAAGCCATAGTAACACCCACACAAAAATTTTGACCACAACCCCCCCCATACCCAGTATGGGGCTATATGGACCTATATACAGACCTACCCGGTACTTTTAGAAAAATTTCACCGTTTCGCTCCGGGACCCTTCCCATTGTGATTTTCTTGGAGAGACGAGAAAAACGAGACCCCACAAGCCATAGTAACACCCACAAAAAAAAAATTAACCACCCCTTCCTCCATATAGCCAATATGGAGCTATACCCATACAGGCATTTCCCCGTATATTGTAAATTGTACGAGTCGGTATTCCGCATTTTATTTATTTATTTTATTTATTTATTTATTTCTGTGAAAACACCCGATTGACTGGATAGGCAGGCCCCGATAAGCCCGGGGGACCGATATGATCCCATGGGATAGAGTCGATAGGAGTATATTCTAGGGTAAAGTCCGTGTTCCGTTTTTTATATCTGGAGACATTTACATGCACCCTCTAGAGGGCAGCACCTTCGACGCCAAAGGGGAATCTCCTTTTTGTTTGTTTATTTTTTGCGGAGATATACGGACAATAAACGCTCGATCCTCGGGTCGCACGGATGCTAGACTCGTCCTAATAACATCGTCCAACACCTATAGATTATGTTCATTACAATAAGTCTTCCTTCCCATGGTTTCAGGTATTTTTTTTTCATCCTCCCCGCTCCAAGGTCACACCCGATCGAGTCAGGGAGCTCTCTTGTGTTGGAGGTAGTTTTTGGTCTCTTGAGAAACAACGCCCCCTGGCGGAACTCCCCATCACCTCCCCAAGAGTTATCTCCCTGGAAAATGCGGGTTTAAATCACCTTTATATACTACTTACCCCCTGGGGCTATAGTGGACGAAACTGTATCATAATATATTAGTAAAATACTATAAGAAAATGTGAAAAATATCCACTTGAATGACGTCACAGTGACGTCATATTCCTGAAAGCTATATTTTGGATTTCTTTCGTTTATTTTCAATTTTCCTCCCCTAAAAAAATATTAACAAAATAGAGAAAAATCAGTTGCACCGCATTGAAATACTTTTATGTCATTTTAGGCGAGAAAAATATGAACAAGTGGACAGAAAAGATCGAAAATGTTATTTTCTCATGGTACCTCGTGGCCGCCATCTTGGATTACTCATGATCCATTCCATCCAGTATTATGCAAATAGTCTGGAAATGACCCCAATGAGGTAAGCGGAAAAGTTATACTTTCAGCTCTCTCGTTTTCCCCGTTCCGGAGTTAAGGTGGAAAAGCTGGGCACGGGTGCATTATGGCCGTTGCCCTCACAGGGTAGATATCGTTACAATGATAACGTTCACCGAGGTTATCCAAGATCAATATACAGGTCAAAACTGTAATCCCTGGGGTTGATTTAGTGGCGATAAGAAGCATTAAAAACAATAAAATAAGGTTTTGGGCGATTTTCCCCATGACCAAGTTATTCCATGCAGGATGCCTCCAATCTTTAAAATTATCCCAGTACCATTAATATAGTTGTTCAAAGTTTCATGCTTTTATCATAAAATGCACAATAACTCATCTTTCCGCTGGACTATTAAGGAGGATTCCGCTCCACTTTAAAGGACATTGTATGATAAGATGGACAAACGGCCCCGGTGAGCAGTCCATGCATTCACAACAGATCACGTGATTCCAGTGGAATTGAATAGATTGAATTTGACAGCCGCGAGCACGGTTTTACTCGTGGTTTTATTCCCTTTCCCTATAATTAAACAGATGATGGAAATGAAAAGAATAGATTTTATTCCTCACTCCCATAATCAATTGTCCGCATGTCTCGTTTTTTTAAGACGAACGAAGTTTTAAGTCGTTTGAATTCGTTTTGTTCTCGTCCATTTTCGCAGGGTAATTTTTTTTTTTTTTTTTTTTTTGGCGTGTACAATAAATATACTGTGAATATACCCTCGTATGCGGCATGTGACGTGCAGACTATATGGTGTACGACTGACAACCACATACAATGTGGGGATTAAGGATAGTCAGCAATGTTTAAAGTTCCGAATACATGCATGTGCTCTCAACTCACCGTGCCCACAGTATCTCTTGCACGACCCGTTTCATTTCATCGAAAAGCTCTTCTGTGTTTACGCTGATCGTCAGCTGCACATACGCCACGTCTCTACTGCTGGTAGAACTGTTGTCGCTAAGGATTACAACTGATCCGCCGCAAACCATCTTCGCTTGCTAAGGGCATTTCACGTTTCACTTAACATTACGAGCAGAAGTTTCTACGTATGATCGTGTCATGCGTTCGGATGATGCCGCAAACTGCATTATGATTGATCAACAGATAATTTTCTTATTTTGTCTTTTAATTCTTCTGCTTGCCACAGCAAGAACATAACGGCAAGATCATTGTAGATATCTCATATATCGCCACGGGTAATAAATATTCTTCATCGTGGACATATGTATGTATATGTATAAAAAACGAGCAGGCTTTTGATACGAGTAAATGCTAAGATGACCAAATCAGTCCTGATATTTTTGTGTGCAAATCTCTAATCACAGAAAAGAAAAACTTCGCAATATATGCCGAATATTATTTCTCGAGATATAAACCAGTCCGAAGCATTCTTTCTACAAATACATATACACATATACATTGCAATCATGGTGCAAAAGTCGAAAAATGCATAAAATTATTGAAAGATTTCAGACGAATATTTTGGAAATCAAACCAGCAGACCATCCATCAAAAAATAATGACTCTCCTCACGACTTTATCCATTCGGCCAGCTGATATCGTATAAATAACATTGCTTCAATTACCGTATTTGAAATTCAGCACGAAAAGAACAAAACAATATTCCATAAGGTTTCATTTTCTATATGAAGATAAACGATAACCAAAACTTTGCTTGTCGGACAAATAGAGATTCAAAAGGCGATTATTATGTTTGAATATTTTTGTGGTTATAGTTTATCTTCATATGTTTACAGATAGGCAAACTGTCTTTTTCAACCCAAGACTGTCAATTTCTTACAAATCTGCCACTTCGGAGAGTTCTTGTTAAAAAACCATGACACTCATGCTCCCACTATTTCAAAAAGAGTTCAAGAAAATGTCACAGTTTAAGCTATTCGAGACGCGCATTTCATATTTTAAGTTTCATTTTCCATCTACAATCGTACCCAATCTGGGGCGGTTTATCCACCTTAACGTACAAGGTCCTTTTCACAAAAATTATTTCTGATCTCTGTTTGGGCAGACTGTTGTGGTAAATAAAAGCACAAATTCGCTACCCGCGACAAAATTGATTCTATTTGAGAAACAAAACCAGCAGGCAGTTTTGAAATAAACACTGAAGATTGTCCGATGAGAAACATTCCACAGGAAACAAAAATACTAACGCCACTTGTAATAAGACAGGTAGCCACGAAAAAAAATATCTGCTGAGTGCTACTCAAATCATAAATCTTGTCTATCCATGATAAGAGATGGAACTGTTACACAGGCTATCCGAGTGTAAATATAATACATAGTGCATCAGGTTTTACTTTAAAAAATACTCTAAGCCTACATTACAAGCGCAATATGTGGGCCTATTGAGCGGATAGGCTCATAAGTGACATTGGTTTTTTTTTTAATTATGTATTTTTTTTTTTGCATTATCACCTAGGTGGAAATTATTCTCACCCGGGTGATATTATTCTCACCTGGGTGGAAATTATTCTCACCTGGGTGAAAATTATATTCACCTGGGTGGAAATCATTTTCACCTGGGTGATATTATTATCACCTGGGTGGAAATTATTCTCATCTGGGTGGAAATCATTTTCACCTGGGTGATATTATTATCACCTGGGTGGAAATTATTCTCACCTGGGTGGAAATCATTTTCACCTGGGTGATATTATTATCACCTGGATGGAAATTACTCTCACCTGGGTGAAAATAATTTCCACCCAGATGAAAATAATTTCCACCCAGGTGAGAATAATTTCCACCCGGGTGAGAATAATTTCCACCTAGGTGATAATGCAAAAAAAAAATTGCATAATTTAAAAAGAGCCAATGTCACTTATGAGCCACCGTAGGACGAGCAACCTGTATTGCCAGTTCTGTAATCAAAACTTTTATGACAGCTTTCAATGAATGCCACAATCCGTCACAAAACGTATTCCGCTGTCTGCACTTTGACATAATCCGACCTCGATAGGAAGTCCATTTACGCTCTAATCATACTTATGTAAGCCTACCGGTTGTGTAACATCAGAAAGGACAGTACTCCGTTATATATATACTGACTCAGGATTCGTCTTCTGCTCGCTAATTAATGGTTTGCTCGCGGGCTATTCCGGAAATTCTCCCTTAGACGTCCTTACATCCGTTGTGGCTTGATTAGCAGCTGACGTCTTCACTTTGCGGCACTTTACCGTATTCTGTTCGGCCTTCATCCGGCGGAGAACAGAGTCGAGAAACCTGATAAATTACAGGTGTTCATACCATTTCGGAAACAGACATTGCCTGGGCTTACAAAACATATAGTTATGAATAACTTTCGTATCATCCAAGAGGTGTGGTAGATCTGTAATTTTGAACAAGTAGGACATCACATGACTCGAAAATGGCGGGTTACGTTGGGGTTACGTCAGTAGACTTTAGCTGATTGGCTGAGGAAGTCACGTGGTATTGATTTCTGGAAATTCCCTCTTGCAGTTGCCGAAAGTAGGCTGAACATGGATACACACGATCACAGGGTCAGTCTTATCGCGTATAGATGACCCAGATGGTTACAGGTTGAAAAGAATCTTGACATCCGTCATCATCACGATGACATTCCCAGAAAGCTTGGTTTCGTGAACATATGTACGGGTTAATTAATTTTATTGTTATTTCCTGTTATTCCCATTCTTTCATTGCCAGAGTCTTTAATCTTCTATATTTGGGTGTAAACCCCTCTTGCTCGACCAACCTTCATTTGCTTCAGCATAACATCGCAATCGCCGCTTGTTTTTGGTAACTCCACTACCATATAGACTTTGAGCTAACGCATAACCCCATTGTCCAACCCCACCGCCCCGGATGGGGGGGGGGGGATTTTGTACACATTTTTTCTGAAAAACCAACTTATTACCGTTTGAATAGCACTTTGGGCACGCGAGCGTTTCGCTTTATACATCTTTTAAAACTTGGGTAACTCCTAACCTTCACAACTGAATGGGGGTGGGGCTAGGGTTATAGTTATCAGTTTTTCAGTGTAATATTTCATGAAAACTGTAATATGTTTGTTATTATTGGATGGATGACTGCATAAGGTCTAACATAACGAATAGTAGAGAAGACGTATCTTGACGCGTGAAACTTCTGCCTCATGTCATCTTTGTGACATCACTTCAGGTTCAGGTCAGGTGACCAGAAGTAACGCTTGAGTCCTGCGCATGCGCGCAAAATCCCAATAACATGGTGCATAGAGTTCAAAGGTCACTTCCGTTGACGTGACCTGAAAAGAAAGTGACGTCACAAAGATGGCATGAGGCAGCAATTTTTACGCGTCAGGACACGCTTTCATCATGTTGGGACAAGTCGACCCGACCCCTGTTGGCGCTAAGTGTTGAAAGTAGGTCAACATGCCTCGAACTGCCGTTTCAATATGGACATGGACATTTCCGTGATGGTTTACAACAGGTTACATGTGTATATAAGTTTTACAGAACAGTTCAAAGATAATCAACCAGTCAGACATCCTAAACAGTGAGTAATGTTTAACCAATGAAATCAACCAAAATGAAATTTACCAGAAAGTTGCTCACATGAACTAGACAATGAAAGGAAATGGAAGAGTGGCTAGTTCATGTGAGCACCTTTCTAGTTAATTTCATGTTGGTTGATGTCTGACTGGTTGATTATCTTTGAATTGTTCTGTAAAGCTCATATATACACAGAGAACCTGTTGTAAACTACCATTCCTGACGATGACATGAATAAATATATGTCAAAATATTGATCTACAAAATGCTTTTCGCTAGAATTTTTGGAGTCACCCTTGCCTTGTATTATGCCAAGTTAATCAGTGGATCTCAATAACTACATCATCGGTTTAGCAAATATGAGTAATTTGGGAGTCAACTTGACCACTAAGAAAGCATTGCAAGCTTTGTTATATTTACAGTACTGGAAGTGAACAAACCGTCATACCCTTTTGCCAGATGCGATCAGGAAAAAAGTGGAATTCTAGAGTATATTTAGACAGTCGTGGGACTTTGTTGGACTATATTTTTTTTACTACCGTATTTGATTTGGGATTTTAGCCCCAAACATGCAAGAATATGACCATGAAAGGCAAAGCATGATCGATTACCGCATATAACAGAATATTTTTACCAAACAAGAAGAATTACAACACATATAAGGGAAGTGGGAAGAGGTGCCGACATACTGGCAGAGCCACATGACTTCACAGTATAATCTTTCGGTTAACCTATTCTAAAGCACATACCAATGTTGTATCTGAGGTACGCTTTTATTGTGCCTGTTCATGTGGCAACTTGGATGATATGACCACACGGCCCCTAGCACCGGCATAAGCGGTATTAGATACAAATCTAGAGAGCTATGATCGACAACTCGTATAATGGTAATTGGTGAGCTGTTTCGCTGTGACAACTCGTACACTGGGGATTGGTGAGCTGTATCGTCGTCAGATGAAAATGACGGAATTTAACAAAAAGACTAGTCTGTAAGGCCCGATGTCGACCCAGCATCAACTTCCCACAAATGCCAACATATATCAAAGACAAAAAGGTCTGTGCAGATCGACAAGTTTATCGGTAAGATTTTTGTAGGACAATTCAAGAAGAAGATTGACAAGGCAAGTCACCGAGAATAGAAGACTTTTACAAGTAAAAAGAAAGGACTCCCGAGACAAGTCAAATCATGGATAACCAGACAAAGTGTGTTGTTTGCGGAAGACAGAAACGATACGATGTTCTTCCCGTACGGGAGGATGAACCTCATTTTGTGTTGAGTCGGTTGATGTAGGTAGGCGTGTCCGTAATTGGGCGACTGTGGGCTCTGTCGCTATTTACCTGTGATAGCTCTGAATCGCGCTTCCAGGGCAATACGTTTGTAATTAGTCTTCGTGCATCGAGGGTATGGGGTTTTAAATCGACGAACAGTTACCCACAGGGGCGAGTCACAAAAGTTTGCATGAAATAGTCCACGTTTTGGGGATAAATTCATCTCCCGGAAACCTGGATTTGATAAATGTCGATGGGGTTGTTTAAAAGAACGAAGTAATGACAGTTTCGGGCGATATTCCTATACGCCTTACCTTGCGGGAACAGATTCTGGGTCAAATATATAATGGAGAGATGGCAATTATGGGACGCTCTGGTGGATAGGTCCACGACTTTCGAATTTTCCTTGCCCACGCCCATAAGGTCATGGAGCACGATTATGTTGACCTGGGCGGAATCGATGTATGTCTTGAGGAATTCCGGGAACACAATCACGTTGTTTAATCGCGTATTCTCGTACGCGCTCTGCCATTGGCTATATTCGCGTACGCGCTCTGCCATTGGCTATAGCACCATACAACGCGTATCGGAGCTGGCGTTGCCAAACCATGCTCTAAGAATTTTTTCCTTGCCATGACGGACCGCTCAATATCATCGTATAGGGATGTTTCAATACTATCATCTGAGACGTAGGTGTCGATCGTTCTTCGCGCGTACGATGAACTTGTACGTTACCTGGACTGCGTGGGCTGACTTTGGTCTATGCGATTTTTATGTAAGGAAAGCAAATGTCTACGTAGATTGAACGAACTGGACAATAACTTCGGGCACAAGTGACATGCGTAAGCCATGGCTCTCGTCTTCTACGCCACCCGTCGTATAATGAAGGCTCGCTGATGTTTGCCGTGTTTATATGCAAGAGCTCGGAGTTCGGCAATGGGACATAAAGGAGCTCGGAGCTCCAAAGGAGCTCGGGGCTCTGGGGTGGAACTATTGGGAGACCGAAGCTCAGATCTCTGAGCTCCGAGCTCCCTTGCTCCCTAGGGAGTTCATAAACGATACGAGTACATAAAATACAGCACTATGATATACAATGACTTTATTTATATATCCACGAAGACGAAGTACAAGTTCAAATCGTATTTGATGGGTCAATGGGCACAAACATATATAAACGCATGATGCATCCATTTCAATGGTACTTCGCTCTCCATTATCATTGAATGTCTATCATTTATTCACTTGCCGTCTGGTTAGCGATCAGATCGTCGATCACATCGACGTAGTTGTCAATTTCACCCAGCCCTCCAGCGTTAAACGTACACCCTTTATACTGGGCAAAGGGCCGGAGTCAGCCACATCTTTACTCTCTGTATTATCCACGTAGGTGTGCCGGTTAGAGCTCCTCACATTAGTGTATACACTGTACCGCAAATGGAACCTAGTCACGGACCTGTAGCCGACATCAACGATCGAAGTTTCCTTAAGTTTGGGCTGTAGCAGTTGGGCTAATGTAATGTTTCCAGTCTTTTGTAGAGCTTCCACAAACGCATGAAAGGCTTTCGGACCTCGTCAGCAGATAACGGACTTGTCCAATCGTTGACTTCACAACCATAAAGTTTTCCTACATTTCCATCATAAAAATCTTATTTTGTCTAAGCAATTCATATATTGTGCACACACATGTCATCTCTTTGATGAGAATCACAAGGTTTGTGCGAATAGCTTGTTAGTGGACCTCTTCCATCCGGCTAGCAGTGGCGCCTTCGATTAGTAGCGAGAGTACGATACGTTAAGGCAACTCGCTTTATATAAAATTCCATCATTGTACACTGCGCATGCGGGTTCTATCGACATACCGGATTTTTATTGGTCCATTTTGATATTCTTTACAGCTTTAGAGAGCTCTACACAGATTTGCCCACCGTTACAACACCAACCCAGTTTGAACCCCTACGATTGGACGCGGTTTCAAACAATCCGTGTCCCTGATTCGCTCACTTTCAACGCCAACATTTCGACCTTCGACCTCACCTCTTACCTTTTTCCCCACCTCTTGCATATCGCTCCAATTTATTACCTGTATATGGTAGGATTCGGCTGGTGGACTGTTAGTCACCGAGGCCGGCTCTCTGTACATGTCTCTCGACAAATACATGTAGGTTTATTTTTTCGATGGAAAGTTTAAGCCGTACGACGTCGGGCATTACAGGTTAGTTTTCCTGTGTCTTCTTGCATTTACCAGGTTTACCCCATGTTGAGGCGTTTACTCCATCAGACGTCCACGATGCGCACCCATTAACATCAGATGAGTTGTTTGAGCTGATCTGTCATCACAGCTCCCGAGCTAGCGTATCTAATTCCGCTTAAGTCGATGCTAGGGGCCGTGTGGATACTTCATAATCTCCACAGCTGCAGTAAAAGCGCGGCTGAGATACTAAGGCCACGTCCGAGAATCCACCAAATTCTCTGGTTTGAATGTTAGGTTCCTGTAGAGCCATATGATTGATTTTTAGTCGCCGGACAATGTTTCTCCACCTCTTGCATATCGCTCCAACTTTGACCTTGGCCTTCTAACGTCATTCTTTTGTCATTATTAAGTAGCTAGTAGTATACCCCATGGGTTACTACTTGCATGCAATCAATACGTTAGTGAATTTTCTGTGATGGTGAATGTAGATAGCCGCCAATTTGACCAAAAGTGAAGTGATTCGTACAATATATTTCGTTACCTGTATCATACATCAAAACATTTCCTGTAGCATACTACTTTTAAAACTTATATTGCTTTCCATATTTAATATAATATGATTTTATACTTACAAAAACAATGGTTGATGGGGTTGTCAGCAGAAGTCCACTTGAGAACATTACTCAAATGTTAAAAGTCGTAGTAAAAATACCCCAAGTCCAGCCTTACAATGTACACTATAAGAGTGAAATGGTATCCGGAGGAACCACGTGAGCAAGTTGAATCGATAGCAGTGGAGCAATTTTCGATAGCAGTGGAGCAATTTTTGAGAGGTTGTCACGAACCACAGGCTGTAGTTTTGTTTTCTATGGAAAAAGACCCAAAAACTATTCAGGGGGCGTTGTCGTGTGTGAGCTCCTCGCTGTGTAATCTCCTTCGAATGTAGCAGAGGTCAGTCTAGTTTCCGGGGAACTGAAGTCTGTGGGTGGGGATTTTGCACGGGAGGATCGGAGTGAGTCTCTATCGAGACTTGCTACCTCTGCTAAGCTGCCGGTACCCCGTGAGGCCCCTTTTAACAGAGTCACTCGTTAGCCGTGTGAGCAAAATGGACATAAGCGTTTCCGATGTCCCCAGGTACAGTGTAATATTTGTCGTCAATTAGGACACATAAGTCGAAGTTGCCCCGTTCGCAGTGATCTTGATGGGTGGACTACCACTGATGATGTTGCTGGGTCTGCCTCGTCGAGTGGCGCAGGTTACTGTTTCTCGTGTCCGTGAGGGGGCAGTGGCAGTTCCTGTCAAGGTCGGATCAGTGACTGCTATAGTGGATACTGCTGCTCAAGTCACAATCATGACCCAGGACTTGTTTGAACGGTTAGGGCTCACCTGGCTGTCATCCGCTGCCATTAAGCTAACTGGCGCATTTCAGAATAAGGTCAGTATGGGAATGCTAGTTCGACAGGTTTCCCTTTTGTTGCAGGTTGGCACGTGGTGCCAGCTAGCACACTGTTCGATTTGATGTTGTTGTTCGTAATGTCTTTGTATTTTGATGTAGGTGATGTGGCATTTTGGTTTCGTGTTCATGGGGGGGGGGGGAAGAACAAATATTATAAAATGTCCGACAAATGATATGTGTGTATGATGAATAATGATGTGGGGTGTTTGATAAGGGTGTGGTTAGCGGTCTGATGGACCTGATGGATCGGATGGTTAGGGGGTTAGGAAAATGCCTTTGAGTGAAAGTGTGAGTAGTTGACTGATCACTGGCAATACGGTTACATTAGCAACGCAATGCACTTCAACTCACTGGATTCCGATGTTCCGTCTGATCCTGCAGCATCATCCATTTGCTGGGTTGACGTGTTAGGGTCACCTTGGTCACGGGTGCTTTGTATGCGTTGATTCGTCATGTGCGTATCTCTGTTGATGCATTACAGATTACAAAATTGAGCAAGCTCTCAATGAGTGCTGAGAGTCTGGCAGTTATTTCCTTAGTCAAGAATATTCTTGATGGGCTGTCTAATATATTCAGTCCCTCAATTTAGGAGAGTCGGCAGTTGTTGCCTTAGCCTGTTTCTTGACAGGCTGTATAGTATAGCCAATGTCTCAATTTAACAGGGTCTGACAGGTTATAAAATTATGCAAGCCCTCAATTTAGTAGGGAGAGAGGAGTGGGGAAGCTAACCAGGTTGGGGGGGGGGAGGTAGATTCCAAAGCGAGTCGGATTGGTGTCATGATTGGAAAGATCGTTGTAAGACTGCTTTGGGTCACCTTGTGAAAATCAGAGGTCTGCTGATAATCGACCTGAGGGTAGGATGTTGGAGATCAGCCAATCACTCCGCTGGTCTGGAGTTGGCTACTTTATTGTCGGACCGATGTTAGAGGGGAAATTAGAGGTTTGCTGATGAACGACCTGAGGGTCGAGTGTTGGACATCACTTCTTTGATCTGTGGTTGGCTGCTTTATTGTTGGACAGATTTTACCCAGATTATTCTTAAGTTATGTCCGGTTTTTAGCCCAGAGTCTTGTACCTCGCCAGTCGCTGATATGCCCTTCCTCAAAAAGTAGAGAAAGATGTAGTGAGAATAGGTTTTCTCACTGTCTTGTCAGTTTAGATAATAATTGGCTTAGCAGGTATAATGCAGGGGAGACCACTGGTATGTCATGATATACATTTGCCATGAGTGGTCTCCTTTAGTAGATGGCGCTGATTGGCCAATAGCCAATGAGAATAGCTCGCGATTTGGGTGAAGATAATCAGACCGCAGACTAGAATGTCCAGGATAAGACGTGACAGACGGTTTCTCCCAGGGAATATAACCAGCAGGTAGTCCTGTCCGTTGTTCTGGCCTAAACCGCTATAGGTGTAGTTACTATAATACTAACTTCGTAAAAATGTCAAATTGGCTAAACTCACAGATAAGTTCCAAACATTTGGACAGCAGTTCGAATGAAAAAATATAATAAGTATTCCCAAACAATTCATTTCCAAAAACTATATTGAACACATATTGTTTCTTCGTTGTTTGTTGCATTTGCATTTAACGTCCGTAACCGCATCGCCTTTAGAGTATCCTTAGCAAATCCAGGTTGATGTGTTGGTGTTTATAGGAACCGATATCATTATCACTATTTGACCACATGATATGACTTGAATTTTATAAATACGAGAAAGTAATAAGATGTTCATTTGCAATTCGTGCGATTGTATTATCGAAATACTGTTTGTCCATTTTACTTATAGTCTTCTACTTTGAAGCTTGTCAAAATTCAATAGTTAACTCTGCATATTTTTTTGCAGTGTGTATAACAAACTGAACTGATAACAAATAAGTTTGTAATTTTTCTCTATATAAAATTCCAGTACAGTTGTTTCATTTACCCAGGGCTCAATAACATAGGGAGCAGTCTAGTCATATATAGCTGAAATATTGCTGAATGCGACGTTAAACCTTAATTCTCTCTCTCTCTCTCCCATAATGTATTCTTGTTCACTAGCACAAAGGTCAATAATGCAGAGTACGGTCAGATGTGTGTGGTTTATCATTTGGCAATTTCACTGGCGTGGGATAGAGATACAAACACTGATCGCGTGTTACTACTTTCTACGGCATCAGTGACGCTTGTAAAGTCGAACACGAATACATCAGAACGTCCCCCGTGACGTTGAGTCTCGGTACATGAAATATCAGTACTGGAGTTTTATAAGGAGAATTACAAAGTTATTTCAAGTGTGATATATTATCAGTACCGTATCACAGAGGTGGAGTTCAGTTTGTTATACGTGCTACAAAAAAAAGAACGTTTATGCAGAGTTACTACTGATTTTTGACAAGCCTCAAACTAGACGACTAATTTAACCCTATCTGGCCTGGGCTTTTCGAGACCTATCCAGGCCTGGAGGGGGGGGGGGCGAAATGGCCCCCGTAACTATTTTTCTTACCCCTTGAGCTAGGGGGCTGAAACTTATCACACTATACCCTTGGGTCAAGCTCTACCAGAAAATGTGAAAAAAAAATCCAGGATGGCCGCTTTGATGACGTCACAGTGACGTCATTTTCAAAAACTACTTTTTTGGTCGATTTTTCGGTCAGATTTTTCGGTCAGATTTCCCGATTTTTTTTTATTTTTGCAATTTCTCCGCAAAAACTGCATGACAAATTAGTCAATATTAATGTGATGTGAAATAAAATAGTTTTCGCCCGCTTTTCATCGCGGAAAAGCAGAAATTTTGAAGAAATATGACAAAAACATCACTTTTCTGCTACCCCATGTGGCCGCCATCTTGGATTTACCCATTATCCTCTACTCGGGGGGTTATGCAAATAGGTTCAAATTGACCCGAATATGATAAACTATAAAGTCATGGAGTTTCAGCTCTCCGTTTTTTGTCGTTCCGGATATAGCACAGAAAGTTTGGTAGGGGGGCCCATGATGCCCCCCCCCCCCAGGCCAGGTAGGGTTAAATGGACAGACGTGGTGCAGACTCTATATGACGTGCTCCTCCAGCAAGATTATGAAGACGGCAACTCGAAAAGACCTGCCTCAACCCTGGAATTTCATGTTGCCGTGGGACATGGACATGAAACATGGCTCATTATGACACATCTTATACATGATAACCATTCCAAAATGAAATATGCAACCTTTTTTCATAGCGCATTATATATGGCCTGGGCCTCTAGTTTTCTATTTCCCCAATATTAAAGATAAATCGAAGCAGAAAATTGAAACTACTGTTGGAGAGATATATTGTTGATATATTTTCTGGGAATTTTAATATTTATTTCATGAAAATAGTCTTACTGGTTACTGAGATATTGATCTTCAAAGATTTTATGGGCTCTGACAAAGTGTGGTACGCAAATCAGGTTTGGCGATGCCACACAGTGAACTAGAGATCAGACAGAGAAATAATGACTTTCTTTTCCATCTTTCTTTGAATTTCGATTCTTTAGCATTGTGCTTTCGATTAACATTGTATTTACAGGTTATTAGATATCGCTTTGTCGACTTGGTTATTAACAGTTTCAGAAATATGGTTACCATAGCATCATATAACCAAACATTTTATTTCAGGAACTTTAATAGTTGTGAAGTGACTTGGTTTAATGAATATGAATCGCATGGACACTTCAGTAGTGGGAGGCAAAAATAAAGTCCTTGTTAACCTGCTGCGATGGAAACCGTATTCTTCATAATTAGAATTTCTTCAAAAACCAAACAATTGTGTATGCTGTTATAAATGGACAATACTATCAATTTGAAAGAGATTAGACCGACAAATCCAGACTGTAAACATTCCCGCATAGAGCTAGCTCATTATCTTGAATTCACTTGGTGACATCAGTAAACCTCATTTGAATGAAATATCTGAGTATCATATTTAGACTTCAAACTCCAATAGCTCTGCAACCGTTTAGAGCATTGACGTGCTGTAAATTCCATCGGATCATGAGCACTTCCTTTTTTATATAATTGACTCCAGACCATAGGGTTAACTCCCATTTAATCCCTCTCGTTGAAGCTCATGCAATGGTATGCACCACCTAACGTAACGGAAATCGTGCAAAATACGAACTGTTGCTACTTCAACTCATCTCCCACCATCATGGCCGCGGCAATGTTCCTCAGGCAAACACAACATAACAACACAATCTGGATAAATCCCCAGTCGACAGACTTACGTGTGCCGGCAGACGCATCAGATCGAGTTGTTTCAATCGATGTCTCACAGAATTCCCGTAAGAATATCGTAATGTTAAGACTTTGGGTCGCTGTAGAATTCTTGATGACACACGTTTCCAAGTCCAATTTACACAAGTAGGCCCCCAGAGCACACGAACAGAGAATCGGGTTTCCGACGATTTCCAACCGTGCCAGTTGTTTAAGCTTAACACCTGTATGTGGTAATTTAAACAAACGATTACCCAAAACTAACAAGGTTTCGACGAAGAAAGTTCCACGAAAAATGTCACGTGGTAGCTCGGTCAAACGGTTCTTGGAAAGATTCAGTGTTTCAATGGCCCAGTTGGTTGCCCACCTGGATAGCGTGAACGATCTAATTTTGTTTCCTACCAAGGAGAGCATTTTGATGGTAATGCTGAAAGGGCATTCAACTAGTTCAACACTTTCAATCTCGTTGTAATCTAACTTGAGAGCGGCAATTTTGTACGTATTACTCGCAAACACATCACAACTGGGAAACTTTTTGATCCCGTTACGCTCATTGTACCATATAAGAGCAACGAATTTATTTTGAAAAGGCCGCCTTGGGATGATGTCTATATCTAACTGCTGGAGATTTGTTAGTCTGTTCGACTCGGTATGCAAAGTCATTTCAATAAGCACCGGGTAGACATCCTTTCCTCCTTTCCACTCGAATCGTATTCTTGGGACTGCCCTCAAATAATTGTTAGCAAGATACATCTTACATACACTGTGCCGTTGATCCGAAGTGAAATGTATGAATGGTATAAATGCCAGCTGATTCATTGCGAGACTTACCAGAATAATTGAGCTGTAACCAGAGAAAATATTGACTCCCGAAATTGTTTTCAAACTGTTTCTGAAAAAAGTGGCTTCATCTCTAACTGCAAAACCGGTTAAATTTAGGCTTTCGAGTTTGTTGTCATTGAGGTTGATCTTGGGGATCTTCGGCTTACCGACACAGGTACCGTTGGATGGAAAATGTGTAAAATAATTTCTTCTAAGGTCAAGGGTGAGTGATGGACACATTGTTGGGTCTAACCAGTCAGTGGAGTTCAGTCTGTTGCCACTCAAATTAATAGTTTTTAAACCAGTGATATTCTCAAATGTGCCCTCGGTGAGTTGTGATAATTTCATTTCTTCCATCTTCAAACGTTCTACTCGAAATCCAGAGAAAGCTCTATTGGACACGCTGGAAAGTGGATTTTCGGACAACCGCAAAACATCCATTTTGGCACCTGAAAAAGTCCATGGTCCGATTGAAGTTATAAAGTTATCTCGCAAATCCAGGTCATGTATGACTCCACCGGGTCTTGTGAACGTCCCGGGTTCCAAATCAACTATACGGTTTGACTCAAGCACAATAACAGTTAGCTTAACCATGTTCTGAAAGATTGTATGGGGGATGCACGAAATATGATTATGGTCGAGCTTTAGATATTCCAAGTTGGCGAATAGCCGTATGAACTGCCAAACTATATTGGTTAGCTTACTCCTTACCAATCTAAGATATGTAAGTGTGTTCCGAGCATAAAGCAGAGCGGACGTCTCGATCTGAAGAAATGGACAATTCTCAATGCTAAGATATTCCAAAGCTGGTTCAAAAAGTATCCCTGTGCGTTTGCCTTCACTGTGGCAAGTTAGGATAGTGTGATTCAATAATGCGTCTTCGGAAAACATAATACACATGGAATATTTACCGCTGTCATTTTGACGGTCATTGTCATCTCTTATGAGGAGACCTAGTGTATCGTTCATCCCTTGACAAGGACTTGAGATCTCAGTTCTGTTCTTCAAAATGTTCACACCGCGTCTGTCTTCCTCAGCAAAAGTCGATGTCAGATTTTTGGGTTCATCTAGTAGGATGACATCCCCCGGGCCCCTTGAGCAACGCAAAGAACCGTAACAAGACCACGTACGTTGGGTCTTTCTACATCTCACCTCAGTCCCACCGTGAACTTCATTGAGTCCTATGCCTCCACAAAATATTATACCTAGAAATATTGCTCTAATCTGGCACCTCATATTTATATGAAATACCTGATTGCGAAATATTTTCTATCAATAGGATCCTCTTGTTCCCGAATTCATAAGAGCTCGCCTTCAGAGAGATTTCTACGCCGCTGAATCTGTGAGACGATATCTGAGAAATCCGCTTTCTTGACACTGTGAACATTCACCTCACAAGCCTCTTCTGGCACCGAGCAGCTTGAATAAATATTGAAAATATGCCGAGACAATACGGGAGGGCAAAAACAGTGAGGAAATCAATAACAGTAGTAGAGGAAGTGCAAATTACCTCGCATACTCGTATGCAGTGGAGACTTCAAGTAGAGTGCGTACTTTCTGTTGCATACGTCCAGATGCGCATGAGCATGCACTCGAGTTTTCCCTTCAGAGAACGCGACTTCCGGTCGGTTGACTTTCTGGCACGAGAACAAGTCTAAACATGCAGACCAGAAAACAAGTACCGGTATGAAAGGTCTGAATATGTTAGCGGTACGTGTACCTTGCACCCCAGGAGGGATTCATCATTATACACATACAGTCCACATACCATTTTAAGTTTGTTAAGCTTCTAAGGTAGGCGGGTTTCCCAAATATGCCCGTACCTTCCCACTAGCTCAGAGCTGATTGGTGAAGTAGGGGCGAGTCTTTGATTGTCGAGAGTGGACACTCTACCGAGAACGAGAGAGAGATATCGGGGTTTTATCCAAAGAGACTCCCGAAGTCAGGCATGCCCCAAATGGTATTAACCCTACCTGGCCTGGGGGGGGGGGGGCAAACTTTCTGCACAATCTCCGGAACGGCAAAAAATGGAGAGCTGAAACTCCGTGACTTTATAGTTTATCTTATTGGGGTCATTTTGAGCCTATTTGCATAACCCCCGAGCAAAAGATCATGGGTAAATTCAAGATGGCGAGCCACATGGGGTACCAGAAAAGTGATGTTTTGTCATATTGATTCAAAATTTCTGCTTTTCCGCGATGAAAAGTGGGCAAAAACTATTTTAATTCATATCACATTAATATTTGCTAATTTTTCATGCAGTTTTTGTGGAGAAATTGCAAAAATAAAAAATTCGGAAAATCTGACCGAAAAATCGACCCAAAAATGTCGTTTTTGAAAATTACGTCACTGTGACGTCATCAAAGCGGCCATCTTGGATTTTTTACACTTGCTGGTAGAGCTTGACCCAAGGGTATAGTGTAATAAGTTTCAGCCCCCTAGCTCAAGTGATAAGAAAAATCATTAGAGGGGGCCATTTCGCCCCCCCCCCTCCCCTCGGCCTTGACAGGTCCCAAAAAGCCCAGGCCAGACAGGGTTAAGGTAGGATGTTATGAGCGAACATGCGAACCAGGAAAAGAAAAACTCTACCGAGAACGACAGGGTGAGACATCGGAGTTTCACCCAACGAGACTCCTCGACACAGGCATGCGCTTAAGAGGACAATGAACATACGAAACTGGTCATGAAATATTTGCAAAAATCAACAAAGTCGTTGCACTGAAGCCACGGAATATTCATTATTTAAAAAAAACATAGTCCGGTAAATGTCACTTTTGCGTGCGTATAACTCACAGTCACAGTAAATTCTGGAACTGTGCAGGTTGACTTACTTATAAATACAGATTGTGAGCGCAGAAGAATTTCAAAGTGTTGCTAGCGTATCTAATTCCGCTTAAGCCGGTGTTAGAGGTCGTGTGAATACTTCACAGTCTTCACATGAATATCTGCAATAAAAGCGCGGCTGAGATACTAAGGCTACATCCAAGAATCTATCGTATCCTCGGGTCTGAATGTGAGTTGCCGATGAAGGCTTTCCTGTGGAGTCATATGGTTACTTTTTAATGGCCAGACCCCATTTCTTGCATGTGGTAATTTCACACGACGTCGTTTTCTGAGAAATCGACCATATAGAGAAAAACACTGTAGCTAAAAATTATAAGGTGAATCCGGAACAGCTTCAGTGCGCCCTTATTCAAAATATGGACACTTCTAACGATTCTCTTTCATATTTTATAACTGCTACATCTGATTTCAGGTACTCCAGCTGAAATCGTCAATTCAGTCAGTTCAATTAGGTTATTGTGGGCTCTTCATCATTGGTGCACATGCGCAACCGGAAATGGGACCCTCTACAGAGAACGAGAGGGTTGATAGGCTTACAGAGCACCGTCAAATAGAACGGGATCTAGGCCCACACTAAAATACAGAGAGACTCCACAACTCGAAAACACGGATTTAACTCCCTACCGCTGTTGAATTACCCGTTGACATTAAGCTAGCTTAACACTGGAGCGCCCATGATAAAATCGGATCTGCATAGATATTCTCCAAAATACGAATCGAAACACGCGAAACGGACTTTATTATCCATTATTTATGCCCGAAACATTTTGTACCGACTGCACGCACGACTGGGGGTTGAGCGAGAACAGCAAAGTGAGAACAACCGCTTGAAAACAAAAACTTTAGCTCAGAAGGGGGCTTGAATACTGAATTGGTCTGCGGCCCAGTCGTCCAACAGAACTTCCTCGTCTTCGGCCTCGATGAGGCAGGTGAAGGCATCTTGCCACTGGAGGTTCATGGCTGGAGTTGTATCCATTGACATAGTAACTCGCTCTCGTATATCTGGTATATGGAACACGAGCTGTTCATGATGACCCCCTGGTGGTGGTTAGGTTTTATCCAAGTTGGGAGGGTTTCCGGAGTTCAGCAAATGCCCTCATGTCCAACAAATCACTCCGACGATGTCCCGATTACGTGAAAAATGATGCCGTGCGGGTCGATGTAAGGCAAAGCGGTCTTAGTTCTTCTACCAGGATTGGACTGGCGATCAACGGATCCCCTGAGGCTTGGTAGATCTATAGAGGGTGTACACTCCAGTATACTCTGGGAACTGTAATGCAATGCATCTAACACCTTCTCCCAACGCTTCATAGTGACGATTGATGACGGTATCGGGCTCTATCTATAGTTGTAACGGATATGTCTTGCACTGGGGACGAAGTTACTGTATTAATCATGCAATGTTTTTCCAGCAATGTCCCTAGAGGTCAGTAGTGGCCGAACTCCAACTTCTGCACTCATCGGTATAATCGAGATTCGTGGTGCGGAGTCACTCATGATCAGAAATCGGCTCAGTATGGTACCGGTACATCATGGCACAGTAACACAAAAACTTACTCCCACATTGTCCGTTATGGAGTGAGTGAGTGAATATGATTTAACGTCGCTTTCAACACTATTTCATTCATATCACGACGTTTAGTTGCTATTTCTTTTCACATCCAGAAATCACACGGGTAGAGTGTTCCGTTATAGAAGCATGTTTCAGCATGTATGCAGGCGCCTAGTTCCACTGCGCATCCAAGCGACTCTGTGTTTTTTTTCCTACTTATGATGACGTCACGGACAAATGACAAGTACCATGTGTTCGATGGGTCGGCTTCATGTGGGTTGACTCAGGCTCAGGTGCATACGACCCACTACATGCGCATGCGTTCATCCGAACAGTTTCCTTTATTTACTACTCCCCAATAGCGCATGCGCGTATCACCGGACACGCACCGGCCAGGCCCTTGCAGCCAACGAGATCTCATTCACCGGCACATACCCACGTGTGAGGGTTAGTGCATAGGGATGTACTTTTAGACGTGTGCGTAGTCTTACATATACCTTTCAAAGTTTTGTCATTTTATGCATAGATAGCGCCACCGTTCGTTCTAAGGTAATTCCCTAGACTAGACCTGCAGTAAAAAAAAGTTCGACACTCAAAAGTTCCTTGGGCAATTGTCTCTCACTCCTCTCATCCTAGACGAAGTGTTCCACTTCCTTTTGACAGGTGCACTCATATTCCCTTATCCGCAATACCCTATGACACATGTCTGGGCCCAAAAGACTCGCTGGGTGAAGTCCCGATTCCTCTCAGCCCCTCATTCTCGGTACTACGTTTCCCTTCCGGTTGCACATACACATTCCTGCCAATCACAGACTCGCCCCCACTACACCATTCAGTTCCGAATTAGTGGGAAAGTACCGATCAATTGAGAACCCCGCCTTACGTTAGAATCCACCAAGCTTAACATGGTGTATGTGCGCGTGTGCGTGTGTGTGTGTGTGTGTCATGCCTGAAGGTGAATTCACCCCTAGCATGTTCAGACTATTTCACACTCATTATCATGTGACGCATACGTTCACATTTTTGTCGCGGCCTTCATTGAATGAACTGAAAATAATGTAAGGCATTATGCAGTCATGGGGAATGTACCAGCAATAGATTCCAATGGAATTTAGAATAATCAATATATATATGTCCAACATTTTCGGTTCTCCTGACAAGGGGAATGCAAGCTTGTGTATTAAATTGCGTTTACCTGGAGAAGCTCAGAGTGTGCAATATTATTGTTCAGACTTGTTGAGGCTGACCCGGAAGTCAAATGTCCGGAATTTTGGGTACCCGAGGAAGGAAAAATCCCCGCTCATATGCATGCGCAATCGGACGTGCGCAACCAGAAGTGCGCACTCCACCGGAAATCTCCACTCAGCAGGCGTATGCGCGGTAATTTACATTTCTTCTACTACTCGTATCCACTCACGTTATCCTCAGGCGTCAAGTATGTTTAATGGAGGAAAAAACAAATATTATCCAAAAGGTCAACGATGGACCGAAGCGCTGAGACATCATCGCAATACTTTAACATCAACTCCTTCTCAGGGATAATTGTATTATTGCATTCAGGATTGCACTCTAGAGAAAGGAAATTAAGATTCTGCTTCGCGGAAACTCCTACGAGTCTATATCCAATTTATAGTGCTACTCTCCGGGCCGGCTGTGCGCCGTAACTCACGCAACCGAATGTAATCATGAATATTAACTAGGCCGAGATATTATTACATTGTTTTTCAATATGCTGTTATAATATTCAAGAAGGGAACAAGCTACATGATCGGATATACTCCGGAGGCCTGTTAGAATTTCTAGTACAAGAGGGTATCTCGATATTTGCTTGTAAACGCTAGTGAAGTTGATGAGGTTGATCGCATCAATAACCTCACTTTTGATAAGGTCTGACGAGGCTGTGATTAATGTAGGCTATATCACCTCCCTAGGGATACGAGGGGAGAGTAGGAATACGAGGGAGAGTTAGATCGTGTATCTTTCACGCACTGACGATGACGACACATAACCTGCGCGCTTTTTTCAGTCAGATACCCAAGGTCTTCCTGCTCTTCCATGATGGTAAGGTCGATATCATGGCAGAGGGAGACATTTCGCAATAACACGCATCATATAAAGATGGAGTAAAACGATGCCGGCGCAGTGACAGGAAGTCATAAAACCCGACAGACCAATATTCTGATATTTATTCTGGTTCGTGTAGTTCATCTCTCTATTCTGATCCGCCTCCAGGTTCCATTTTATCAGCTTTCTATATTCAGACTCCTTCAACCGGAATTTTATCTCTTCATTTCTAATTATATCACGGTTATCATTCACAATACATGTATGTGTACATGGTGTGTAGAAAAAGTTCGGTGATCCACCACTATAGCTATATCACGCAGACGTCTATTTAGCCCAGTAAATCTAGCGCATTTTTGGGGTTAACCCACCACAAATTGCAACAGAATTTATTTCACTGCTATGCATTTCAGAAAGGTCCCCAGAATAACATACTAAAAATCTACAATCCAATATGCATGAGAAATATATTAAAATTCAAGTTGAACATATACATGTACCACTTTTTCGTCGATATGAATTTTAGGAATTCAACCTTTATTCCTAACCTGGTTTTCCGTGACCACCAAATAGGGAGAGACTTGGACTCCAAACTCTCAGGACACGAAGCTGATCGTATTATGCATATTTTCAGCCTTTTCACAATGTATAACGACTATTGCTGTTTAGGTAAATTCAAAATGGCGGACGTGGCATCTGACTGAAAATGTTCAATTTAAAAGTTTCTCAACTGTAATTACAATACACTCCATTACAGGCAATGTACATGTACTGATTATAGTTTTAATAGATCGTCATATGTTGGAAGACATGGACTAGTTAAATAGTATAGAACTATCTGGCCACTCAACTGTTATTTCGAACCAGGTCAATTCCCAAAACTATAGCAAAACTGAATGTCCAGGCAAACTGCGGTTTGACCCATAACAAATTTTTTTCACTGATATGCATTTATAATAGGTCCCCAGAACAACATATTAAAAGTCTACCAAAATCTATTTGGTGGAGATACGACTTTTTCTAAAACAAAGGTACGCCATCATGCCTCATATAATCAAGGTAGAAAATATTGGTTTGTCCCTGGATAAGGACAGTTTATCATCCCGAAATCCAATCAATACTTGATGATCTAGAATACATTATTACATGGTGGTGAAAGCAATTGTATTCCCATTGGATTTGCTCATGAAAGTAAATAGCAAAACGATAGTTCAGCTCCAGGGTATATAATCGTACATGGTAATATCCTGCCAGTTGACGTTATTGCCATTAGCATTGTTATCCGAAAGGGAACTGACAAGCTGTGATATATTTTCTTTCAACCTATGACAATCACAGACAATAGTTCCATGAACTTATAAAGATATAACTCTATTATCACAAGCACGTAGCAAGTGTCAGGTCCGACATTCAATAGTGTTTGTACCTTGTCGAAAAATATGCAGCCTTTCCAATCGGGAGAGAGAGAAATTAGATTCAACGTCGCGTTCAGCAATCTGACGATCATTTATGATCCATCACAACTGTATGTTGCTGAAAGGAGAATAATTATGCAGATCCTAATATATCATCTAATTATCAAACAAAAAATACTTGTTTCATTTTACATTCTGGTTCATGGTAACATCTTATTATGGGAAGTGACTTCTCATACAGATAGTTGATATCTTTTATTGTTATTCCTCATGAACATTGCCATAAAGTTGAGGAATATTTCACAGCACTATCAATCCCAATAACAGTCTTCGCCAATGGCATTTTCAAAGGTCTGGGTTTGATGAGTTTGCACAGCTCAGTCCTTTGCATTCTCCAGACACACTTGAACAATCCAGGCCATGATCCTTACAGGCGTATCTGCTTCAGCTGCAATCCTTTTTGCAGTTCCATCTGATAACCTCAAGTAGCGCAATGAAGCTGGTGACAGATCAGTTTTCGCAGGGAGAAGGAGAAGCAGGTTGAATTGTCCACCCCCATTGTTGTGGATGGTCTTCCCCTCAAGTTAATTCCTTCGTCTGGGGTACTATTGTATAAACACATAAGCGTTTTCTATGCTGCTGCAATAAATGACCTTCGTCGGGACTCCCACGACCTGGATGAACACTTCAGCTTGTTGGCGAAATATCTCAGTGATAGTTGTCTTCTTCAAGGAAGCACTTTTGTCAATGCCATAGGGTCTGAATACTGTGTCACAGCCCAGAATGGCATGCACAAGCAACATATTTGTACAGACTTGCATTCCCAGCACAGCCTTTGTCTTCTTGATATTCCAAACTCTCCGTCCCCGCTAGCGACATGGTCATTCAGTCAAAGAAAAACGAATTCCTAGCAAACAACGTCAACAAGCAGCAGTTCATTACTCTTATGAGTTACCAGTTGGAAAGGGCGGGATGTTTCATATGCAGATGTTTTTATTGTAAAAACAGTCGTTTAATCGACTGAAAGCATCAAAAGTTTGGTTGGTGATGCTATTGACCTGTTATTCTGCTCTGTTTTCATGCAGACATGGATGACAATGACATCTACTTTCAGGCAGAGTCAAAAGAGAATGCAAGGAAACGGATAGTTTGGAATGTCAAGAAGACAAGAGCTGTGCTGGGAATGTAAGGCTGCACAAATATGCTGTATGTTCATGTCATTCAGGGCTGTGACACAGTATACTGACCATATGGCATTGGCAAATGTGCGGCCGTAAAGAAAACAACGCTCAGTGAGCTATTTCGCCAACAAGCTGAAGTGTTCAACAAGGCCACTGGGAGTCCCGATGGAGGTTATCTATTGCAGGTGCTTGTGTGTTTATACAATGGTAACCCTGACGAAAGAATTGGCTCCCTGAGATACAAGCGTTTTGTGACAAAAACGAACCATATATGTGCAGGTACAAAACCCTCCACCAACATCAGCATCAGCTAAGTATCAAGGTTCGCGTGAGTGGAAAGGGGAAGACCATCCATTGAAGCCACAAGAATGAGGGTGGACACCTTCTCTCTGTGAAAACTGAACTGCCAGTTCCATTGGCACTCTTTGAGGTTATCAGGAGCAACTACAAGAAAGATTGCAGCGGAAGAAGATTCATCTGTAGGAGCATGCCCTATTTGATTGAAAATGTAAAATGACACATGATAAATGGCATGGTAGAACGTCACGTTCACCCATAATCTAGATTATTATTTCTTTGACAAGTAGATGATATCTCAGGATCTGCATAATTATTCGTCTTGCGTCAAAACATATATCTGACACACAATTGTGATAGATCATCTGTATTTTTCAACAAGGCACATGTTGTGATAATAGAGAGATATCTCCATGAGTAGGTTTATGGAAATATTGTCTGTGACAGTTATCGGTTTAAGGAAACAGCTTGTCATTTCATTTATTTTGGTAGAGAATTTCAGATCGCTTTCAGATGATTATGCTAATGGCAAAAATGTTAACTGACTGAATATTACCATGTATAATTCATATAGCCTGAAGCTGAACTATCAGTTTGCTGTCTACGATTATGACTAAATCCACCGGGAACACAAATGTTTTCACCACCGTGGCATATTGTATCCTGGATCATGTATTAATTGGATTTCTGGATGATAAACTGATAAACTGTCCTTATTCACGGAAAAGAAACAATATTCTACTCTACTTATATGAGGCATAATGTCCTTTTATGTATTATAAAATAGGCGTATCTTTGTTTTCAAACAAAAGTCGTATCTCCACCAACTAGATTTTGGTAGACTATTAGTATGTTGTTCTGGGAACCTATTAAGAATGGATACGAGTGGGAAAAAATCTGTTGCAATTTGTTTTGGGTCCAGCTAAAAAAAAACAGATAGATTGTCTGAACTGTCATGAAAATGGTAAAGTTCACATTTAGATTGACACCATACATCCGCCATTTTAAATTTCTCCATTAATATTTTCGCAAGGTTATTATTTTAGGCTAAGTATAACATTGATATGATAACGAATGGAATGAGTGTAAGTAATGATCCATTTCATTCACGCTTAGTACCAAGTACAAGGTTTTCTTAATGGAGCAAGAGACAGGTAAACACTGAAATTTCGCGAAAAATACTTCAAATTTAAGATATTTCCTATGCATATCTGTTTGTAGACTTTCAGTATGTTATTCGAGAGACCTTTCGGGAATGCACTGTAGCAAAAACAAAACTGTTGCAATTTGTGGTGGGTCAAACCTCAATTTGACTGGACTAATTCGCTCCAGTCAAAACCTTTGATTCCGGTGAAGTACGGTAGTAAAATATAACTTATTGCTTATATATTTACGGACATGGCAGTGTGACTAATGTCACAGTACCTACGAAGTAGGGTTTGATATGATTCAAGTGTGTACTTGACCTAAGGCATGTTTTTACCAATTTTCAGGTTTATAGGTCACCTAAGTAGGTCTGCCCTAGGGGTGGGGAAATCCTTCAGAGGGCAATGCATATGTTGAATAAGTGCAGTATCATGTAAGCTCCCAGAATATATGGAAATTGGGGGATTCCATCCAACGATAACCATTCTCAGATGGTCTGAATCTCGAACGAACCCGGCTTCCTGGTATCAGGGAACCTTCAAAAGTCACAATGAAACACACAACCAAGGGTTCCCGATGGACATGACAGCGATCAATAAATAATAAAAAATAATTATAAAACAAATTTTCATCAGAATTCGGTCAGCTCCGAACTTGCTGGTAGCGGTCCCCTAATGCACGTTCATGCCAAAAATCAAGGTTCTAATGTCAACGGTTCTCCTTATTTTTCCGACGAAAGGATTCGGATGGTCTCACTCACTCGCTCACTCATTCACTACCGGGCAATTTGCAAATGAGAGCCTGCTTCGTAGGAATAAGAAATTATGGTCTTTCTGTGAACTTGGCACAGCGTCGAGAACCTCAAGCTCAGTATTTTAGCCAAATATTTGATTACCAAAAATAGCAGGCCTTGTTCTGTTTAATATTCTCCCCCTCCTCCATTAAACATACCTTCACGTCTGAGGATAACGTGATTGGGTGTGAGTAGTAGAAGAAATGTAAATCCTCACGTATACGCATGCGGAGTGTAGATTTCTGGTTAGGAAACTGATTTTCGGCGATATATGGAAGATTACTTTTCCCACAGCAAAGAACTTTGTACGGTATCCTGGTACGACTTTGTTGTGATAGGACTTTATCCTGATACGACATTTCTATTTTGTTTCCAATCCAAGCACATAATAGTGAACCTTGGAACAGACTGAATTTTTAAGCATGGGAGTGAGTGAAGATTTTCTTTGAGTCTGGATGGATTTTCATTAAATTTTGCAATCAAAATGGAAAACTCGCGTGTGGATGCTGGGCAAAATGTCATTGCTGTGAGAAAAATCATAGATATATAGGTGTTAATTGGGCTTTCTCGTATGAAACAAGAACAATGGATATGCCTCAGTAGTGAAGGAAACCCTCGTCTGCGCAGTGCATGCGCACTTCCAGAGGTACAGTGTGAAAGTGCAGTGCAGAGGTACAGTGCATGAAACCGTTAGAGTAGTATAGAAAGTGGAGTCTGTTGTTTTTGTTTTTGGCGAGTTGTGAGCAATGTGTGATCCAAATCAACCTCCCCATGAGCATGCTCTGTTTCACAGGCTCACTCCATTATGAACCTGCTACTAATAGCGGAAAATATCCTTTACGACGTGGCTATGACGTATATGGAAAAGCACACGCCCACACGAGTCCGACCGAAAATTTCCTTCTTCAGTTTGACATATAAGCGAACTACTTATCATATGCTCTGTCCATAAACGGGGAAAATAATGTCTAGATCATTTTTTAACGCTAGGACATACAACAGAGGTATAATGCAGAATTTAAAAATAATCGGAATGTTCGACAAACATCGCTTTAACTATATATGATGCCACTTCCGGCGGTGTGCTGCTCGGGCGGGAATTGTGTCCAAAAATTGACTGGTGGCTGGGGTATTATTATGCCCCAGTGAGGTGGTTGGATCCAATTGTGTGAGGATCTGTGATGTGCACATGCGCACTCAGGGAGCAGTATAAAACGGGCATCGAAGGTTTGATTTGGTGTGAGCTGTGTGTCATCGGTCGGGGTGAGGATAAAAGGACCCCTCTTCCAATGGTGAGTCTATGTCTAAGCAGTACTATCAAACTGCCCATAATGATTACAAAACACTGCACATGTTCTTTGCCGTTGACCTTGACACGAGCACATGCGTTCTATAACCCGATCACTCTCATGAAACTTGCATGTCCGGGCAGTAGATCCAACGTTCTCCGATCTTTGTGAGAGTATCGCGAATTAAATTTACAGCTATTACACCAAAATAGACGTATTTCGAAATCAAACCAAGAACAAAAGTACAGGTAACGGACATGGTATGTTACAGGTTCATGAGGTCATCGTAAAAAGGCTGGACCTGGGCCAGGATCAGTCCGCCTCCAATCATTATAGAGCAATTGTTCGCTCGGATAGAATATATCAGCTTGCGCCTGCGTATAAGCCCAGTCAACAGATTGCGGTACTGTACTATGTTTTACCCTCAGCAAATACAGTTTATCTATCTATACGCTTCGGCTTGTACCTGTATATGGTAGGATTCTGTTGGTGGACTGTTAGTCCCCGAGGCCCGCCCTCTGTACATGTCTCTCGACAAATATATCTAGGTGTATTGTTTTGGTACGACGTCGGGCATTGCAGGTTAGTTTTCCTGGATATTCTTGCATTTACCAGTTTTGCCCCATGTTGAGGCGTTTACTCCATCGGACTTCAACGATGCTCATCCATGAACGTCAGATGAGTTGTTTGAGCTGATCTGCCATCACAGCTCTTGAGCTAGCGTATCTAATTCCGCTTAAGCCGGTGCTAGGGGCCGTGTGGATACTTCATTGTCTCCACATGAAAAGCTGCAATAAAAGCGCGGCTGAGATACTAAGGCTACATCCGAGAATCTACCGTATTCTCGGGTCTGAATGTTAGGTGTCGACGAATGCTTTCCTGTAGTCATATGGTTGCTTGTTAGTCGCCAGACGTCAATTTCCCCCACCTCTTGCGTATCGCTCCAATTATGGTGGTGACGTTGGTGGTGGTGACGGTTGTATCTCTAATAAGATGATGTCATCGCGCATGCGCCAAGGGATAACCCACAGTGTATCCATTCAGGGCGCGTGGAGGAAGAGGAGAGGTGGAAAAAGGAGGAGTGAGTAAGAATGAGGAGGATTGATGAAGAGGAGGTGACGAGAAGCGAGGAGGAGTGAGAACGAGGAGTGAGGAGGAGATGGAGGAGCCGTGCTCTACGCCCGTCTCAACGGTTGCCTTAGTACTGTGGGGTAAGATACCCTACTCACATGCGCACTTAATGTCCTAACTCTTTGACGCAATCAGGCGGGAGAGAGAGATCATCAACAACAAGGTTTGTGTCTTACATATTTTAATATCAACTCTTTCGCATCACACCCAAGCTGGTTTGCCGCGTTGGGTGTGTTTACAATCCATGTATCCATGCCCTTGTCCAAGCATCAGACGCATCGTCTTCCGTCTTGTCGTTGCGCCAGTCTCCAGCCAATTAAGTTGGTTATTGTCCGTTAGACGCATCATTGGGCGTCCGTTCGCTCTCATCTATCCCTAAGCGTCTTCGGGCAGCTGTTTTCGTATTTGGATAGCATTGTTCAGAGCCTCTATGGGTGGTAATCCCACAACCTCTTTCAAGAGACGGTTGCTTTTCAGGATGACTCGGTGCGTGGGATTGCCATTCATTTTAAGAGGCAGCAGATTATACTGTTCATAGATCGCCATGGCCTTTATATGGGGTACGCCTACAGTAAATTATCCAGTGAGACGTATTCGATAGTCACAGCGTGGGTATTACTAGCTGTTGTTGGAATATGATCGCAAAAGGTGGGGTTCTCTTCTTCCTCATCCCGACTTTTACGGAACTAGTTCTCCAAATCAGTGAACGAGCTCTCCGGATCAATGGATAAACTCTCAGCAGTCTCCAGTATCTGCATATTAATAAGAATATGGCGCCTCGGTGCTTTCCTACCCATGCATATTCGTTTGGTGTCGGATCATATTCTAGTGTCTGGTAATTGTCATTGCCGGGAGTGACGGCATCAGGCGCATGCGCGCTCACCTGGTGGTGCCACCTGAACCCTACGTGTAAGCACCAGAGTGTCGTAGCAATGGCTCTTAACTTCATAGTAGGGTAGACCGTGTTCTGTTACATCATAATGTTTTGCCTTCTTAATAGTTTATGTCTATAACACCATTCTGCTCATCATTGCCAGTCCTGTAAACGGGCATATACGGATCGATGACTGGTTTCGGTTACACAGTGATCGAGGTAACGGAGTAACTTTTGCCCTGCCTCAGTTATGTCCACTTACTGTGCCTAAAAAAACTGACTCAATTACGGCAACAAAAAATCTCACAAAAAAACGAGTAGGTCGACCCACATTTTTACCTTTTCGAGCTGGCACCGGACCTGGGGGCACGGGGCAGAAATCTTATAGATTTTTTCTGGAAATTGGGCCAAATTGACCATTTTCGGACTTTTTAAGGAGTTTCTAAGAAAAATGAAGCAAGCTTGCCCAATCGATATAATGCACATATTCTCGAAAAGTCCCATTTGTCTTATGTCCCAGCTATCCAACAATGCACCGCCCGAGAGAGCGCAATGCGCATTGACTCGGAAGTCGCGTGGTGGGACCTTTTGACCCACCATCATCCCTCACAATGGCGCCTCAACGCAGACAAGAAAACTTATTGATGCAGATGCATCAATGCCGCGGAAACGTTTGTAGCTTATACTCTGTGTATTACAAGCTGATTACGTGTGCAACTGGTGAATACAGGTCACGATGCACCATTATGGTTTTAAAAAAAACGTCGATTTGTTTGTTTTCATTAAAGATTTGACTAATGTAGTTCGCGCCAGGACCCATCTTGAAAGTGTGGGGTTAGCCGGAAGTTAAGTGCTTGCTGGCAAAATGTGCACATGAACCGCATGTCGAACTAGGACTTTGAAAGTAATGTTCTCTGGTTGACGTATTAAGTCACTTCACATAGCCTGATGTAAGAGTTCGCGCTGTGGCATTATATGGGACCCATCATCAAGCCACTATTTCTTTATTGATGTGTGTCATTGTCAATTAAGCCTAGATCGACTTTCTCTATACATTAATCCGATCCGCGTGTTTTACTGTTTCGAGTTTTTAATAACTCGCAGTTCAACCTCACACATTTTGCTGCAGACGTATAGGTGAATAATTTGATCATGTATGGTCATGGATTTGGTCTCTCAGCCATAATAAAATAGTACTAAAGGACATTTATTCGATGAAATCATTATAACAGAATTAATATTAATGTGTTAACCACGAACGGGTGATACAATGCTGTTGTTTTACGATACGCCGGAAATGAAAAGGCTTGAGGTTAGATACAATGTTGTCGTCAGACACAGCTATTGTATCCATTGTCCCGTGATCCTTACATGCAGTTTGTATTGCATTACTGAAGAAAAGCAGCTTCCTACATCTTTGACGGAAATATGTTACGGTGGCTCGCGGGCAAATATTTCGCCCGTTGAGTCCCCTTATCTTTTTAACTGTGGGTAATCAACGTGCTTATCGATCGGGAAATGTGAAAAATACGTAGTTTCCGTTTTAGATTTTTCTCTACATACTTGCCAATATCGATAGAGTCTCCAATTTGGCGATAAAATACGAAAAATACAGAAATACCGGTAAATGAGAACATTGGGAGCAAAATCGATTTCTATTTACAGAACTCACACGAGAACATAATGAGTGTACTTTCACGGGTGCAAATGCGAAATGCGTTATCCAATAATCGAGCAATCAAGCACAATACATTTAAGCTGCAGAGTACAAAACTGATTACAGATAAAGTTTCTTTTAATGATATACCTTGATAATTTGAACAAAGAATCTTCATTATATAGCATCTTCTGACCAATCAAATAAAACGTATGCGTTTCCGTTCAAATTTTTCGTACAAAATGCTTTGACGAACCCCACCGCCATTATCTGCAGCCATCGGTACGTTATTGCTAGGGAGTCGATGACGTTTAAGTGGACAACTCTCCCAAACGGACGTCGCCCCGCATGTTTGCCTCGCGAGCACATTAAACTAGTAACAACTCGGATAATTCTGGTAAATATGCTATGTATTTGTAAGCTTAATTTATTCGGCAATTTTAAATTATAATTGCCTCGTGTTTGTCCTTGTTTCGTTTACTTCCTCCCAAATCCCAAGGTTCGTGGGCGGCTTTAAGTGAATTGGTCGCGACTCAGTCACAATTGACGGACAGAAAGTGGCAATCCGAGAATAATATTGGATGATTAGTATTCTGTCATTGAAATGGAACATCCGGGCACTAAACCCAGAAACGACTGATAGCAGATTATTGAAACAAGAAACAAATACAGAAAATTGAAATAAGGTAAAGCATTTTATTACTGAAAACATTTCATACATGCATGTTTGACAAATCTCGGGATATTGTTGTGCTAATATGTGAACACGGACTATAAAATGTTACTACCGTACTCAATACGATATAACAAAATTCTATGCGAGCTGTATAATCTTATTTCCCAAGAAAGCAAAGTATTTCGAAGACTGTAAAATATAATTCTTATAGGAGATATGTCCAAAGTTATATAAACTGATTTACATTAATATAAAGTGATTTCGTCTTCCATGCTTTATATCTCTGTTACGGTTAGAACAATTGTTTTGGATCAATACCCATTTTGGTGTTGAGGGTGACTCAACACCGCCCCAAAGTGGTGATGATAAAGGGCGTTAATGAAACCCAGCATCAATAATTAAATGATGTTGAGGAGAGTTCAACACTAGATGAAGGTGTTGGCCAACAAGGTTTTTGGTGAGGACATACGATGTATGGTGTCTAACTCAACACCATTATTATTGGTGCTGTGATTAACACCTTTTTTTGGTGTTGAATAGAAATGAACGATTTGTGACCATATAAGGAGTGACATATTTGGATTAAGTACAATTGATAACTGACAGTTATTCACACATACTCTTGAAATACAGCCTTTATGATTCAGGAACTGAATCCTAGGTTGCTGTCGCTGAGATAGGGTATTCAGGAACGATTCCAAAAAGCTTGTTAAAAAAAATTGAAAAAGTAAAATCCGAAATCGACCTGACCGCTAGTAGTATAGAAAACCATCTTTGGCGCTGGGGAAGTAGATGCATAGACTGGTATCCATCCACTGCGCATGGCCGCTATCGCTAAACCTTGTGAACCGGCATCTACTAATGAAAAGACGTGATGGTGGCCAAATTTGAGCCCATACCTTCAACATTGAGTGTTTATGAAGTGGTTCGATGCGCAGAGGAAGCTCATATTGTTGTATGATGAGGTCATATATCAGGCAAAGCACGAGCTGAACTGCTGCGTCAGGGTCATAGATTGCATACAGGTGTCCAATTAACATCGCAGGTCAGACGAGAACGCGACTGACAATGAGCCATGCACGTACGGGTCAGGGAGTGAATAGAGGTGTTCACCAGTGCACGGGGTCAAGGAGGGCATTCAAAAGTTCATTACAGGAAGTCCCCTAAACTTGCCCAGTGCATGGGTCTTGTGCATGCAGGTGGTCACTTACACTTTATCCACTGCGAATTTGGTGCAAAATAGGGAGTCGTATGGGACACGGGGCGTTGGACCAATCAGAACCAGGATAAAGTAATCCACACATGGAAATCCAGCCATTCGGGTCAGCGGAAAATTTGGGACAGGCTAGTCGCCTGGGGGCATCCTAGTGCGCAGTGAGCTGTAAAAGCTCAGAATGAGATGATCACCCATCCACAATCTTCAAAAACGCGTGGCAGACAATGTTATAGAGATCCGTATCCCAGTTGCACGGGTCGCTGACAGCAGAAGGAACAGTTGATCTATTGTTCTCCGCTTTGGTTTACCGAGGATTGTCTGGAAGAATAACTATTGGTATACTAGGGCAGCAAGTCTGCCTGGCAGAAAATGCTGGGTCGGGTGAGAATCGAACTCACGATTTTGGGGATACCGTCCCACTGTTCTATCCAGTCCAGCCCGGAACAGTTCGGAAATTCAATGCATTTCACAAGTACGCCGATTATTGCCACGATAACAAGAGATTTTTTTGGTAGATTCAAAGAAACAATGTTTCTTCAGGGATAAATTATAATATAATTATATGCCTACATTGTGAAACACCCTGCCAGAACATACTGGCTCGGGTGAGAATCGAACAAACGAATTAGGAGATATCGTTCCACTGCTCTACAGACCGATCAACCGAGTCCAGTCGGGAACAGCTCGCCAATTCACTCTATTTCCGCGGCTTATTACCATGAAAACAAGTGAATTTTTGCATATATTCGAAGATACAATGTTTCGACAACTAATTGAAGATATCTTTAGGGATAAATTATACTGTAATTATATTCCTACATTGTGAACACCCTGCCAGAAAAAAATGGCTCGGGTGAGATTCGAACTCACGACTTAGGAATACCATTCCACTGCTCTACCAACTGAGCTACCGAGCCCAGTCGGGAACAGCTCGCTAATTCAATCCATTTCACAAGTACGCGGCTTGTAGCCGCGATAACAAGTGAATTTTTGAATATATTCCAAGATACAATGTTTCGACTAATAATTGCTACTTGCGGTCAAACAGAAATAAATTATCATATGATTATATGCCCATATTGTGAAACACCCTGTCGGAAAATAGTGGCTCGGGTGAGTATCGAAGACACGACTCAGGGAATATCCTTCCACTGCTCTACCGACTGAGACATCGAGTCCAGTCGGGATCAGCTCGCTAATTCACTCCATTTCACAAGTACGGGGCTTATAGCCGCGATAACAAGTGAGTTTTTGGATAAATTCGAAGATACAATGTTTCGACTAATAATTGCAGACATCTTCAGGGATAAATTATAATATAATTATATGCCCACATTGTGAAACACCCTGTCAGATAATACTTCCTCGGGTGAGTATCGAACTCACGACTTAGGGATAGCTTTCCACAGCTCTACCGATTGAGTTACCGACTCCAGTCGGGAACAGGTCGCCACTTCACTCCATTTCACAAGTACGAGGCTCATTGCCACGATAACAAGTGAAATTTTGGATATATTCGAAGATACAATGTTTCGACAGATAATTGTAGTCATCTTTAGGGATAAATTATAATATAATTATATGCCTACATTGTGAAACACCCTGCCAGAAAACACTGGGTCGGGTGAGAATCGAACTCACGACTCAGGGGATACCGCTCCACTGCTCTACCAACTGAGCTATCGAGTTCAGTCGGGATCAGCTCGCTAATTCACTCCATTTCACAAGTACGGGGCTTATAGCCGCGATAACAAGTGAAATTTTGGATATATTCGAAGATACAATGTTGCGATTAATAATTGAAGTCATCTTCGAGGATAAATTATAATATAATTATATTCCTACATTGTGAAACAACGTGCCTGGAAAAAATGGCTCGGTTGAGATTCGAACTCACGACTTAGGGATACCGTCCCATTGCCCACCCACTGAGCTACCGAGTCCAATCGGGAACAGCTCGCTAATTCAATCCATTTCACAAGCACGCGGCTTATAGCCGCGATAACAAGTGAATTTTGGGATATATTCGAAGATACAATCTTTCGACTAATAATTGCGGTCACAAAGGGGTAAATTATAATATAATTATATGCCCATCTTGTGAAACACCCTGCCAGAAAATACTGGCTTGGGTGAGTATCGAACTCACGACTTACGGGATACCGTTCCACAGCTCTACCGACTGCGCTATCGAGTCCAATCGGGAACATGTCACTAATTCACGCCATTTCACAAGTACGGGGTTTATTGCCACGATAACAAGTGAATTTTTTATATATTCGAAGATATAATGTTTCGATCACTAATTGCAGTCATCTTCAGCGATAAATTATAATATAATTATATGCCTACATTGTGAAACACCCTGCCGGAAAATACTGGCTCGGGTGAGAATCGAACTCACGACCAACGGAACACCGTTCCCCAGCTCTACCGACTGAGATATCCAGTTCAGTCGGGAACAGCTCGCTGATTCACTCCATTTCACAAGTACGCGACTTATTGCCACGATAACAAGTGAATTTTGCATATATTCGAAGATACAATGTTTCGAATAATAATTGATTGAAGTGATCTCCAGGGATAAATTATGCTGTAGTTATATTCCTACATCATGAAACACCCAGCCAGAAAATAGTGTCTCGGGGGAGATTCAAACTCAAGACTTACAGACACCGTCCCACTTCTCTACCGACTGAGCTACCAAGTTCGATCGGGAACAGTTCGCTATTTCTCAATTACGCGGCTCATACGCACGATAACAAGTGAAATACTGGATATATTCGAAGATACAATGTTTCGACTAATAATTGCCGCCATCTTCTATAATATAATTATATGCCTACGTTGTGAAACACCCTGCCAAAAATTGCTGACTCAGGTGAGAATCGAACTCACAACTGAGGTGATATCGTTCCACTGCTCTACCGACGGAGCTAGCGAGTCCAGTCGGGAACAATTAGCTAATTCACTCTCTTTCAAAGTACGCGTCTTATTGCCACGATAACAAGTGATTTTTGGATAGATTCGAAGATACAATGTTTCAATTAATAATTGCAGTCATCTTCTGGGATAAATTATAATATAATAACATGCCTACATTGTGAAACACCCTGCCAGAATAGTGGCTCGGGTGAGAATAGAACTCACGACTTAGGGGATACATGCAACGTCCAGTTGGTGTTTGAAATAGGAATTTAATTTTTTTAATTTAATTTTACACTGCAGAGGTTATCGGCTTGCTGAGAGCCAACAAATATTGGGTCATTGAGAATCCGACGACAAAAAAAAGTGAGTCGAAAATCTTGGATCGATAATTCTGACCCAGCGTGTTGGGTCAAATTCTTTCCCTATTGTTTTTCGGTCGATAAACCCAATATGGTCATCGTACAGAAGTGGCCTTCATGAAGAAGTGAGGTTTTAAATTGCCTGGAATCTTTCCTCATTGGTTAAGTCATTGAGTGAGAGCCAATCACAGGTGTTAGATTATGTTAGAATATCGGTTAAAGATTAGCGAAATTTATGTTGTTGAGCCCTGACCATATGTCACCAACACCTTCCGTTGCTGTTGACCAACATCATTACCTGATGATCGACTGACCGTAACACCAATTGTTGGTGTCGGATTTGGTCATCGCCACTTATCACCACCACTGTGTGGTGTTGATCCTGCCTGCTAACTTTCTAGCGGTATCTAGTATAAAATTCTGTTTCCAATGTGAAGAATAAAATATTGAACCCTGCCGAACGTAATCACCATCTAAAACTCAGTATAAACCATATATGTAGCCTACAATTTAAGATAGTCCCCTCCCATCATCAGCAATTGATTTATCTATACGACAGTGAACCCGTGAAGAACATCTCGAGAAAAGATGGTCTACCTTTAATATCGGAAATTTACTACCCCCCTCCCCTCCCCCCGAGGCCCATTCCCCTCCCTCTCTACCTTGCCGAATGATCCAATATTTGAAGTTTTGAAAGAGTTCCAAGACCCACTATTAGCCTAGTCAAAATGATCTACCATCAGGGCTGGTAGTATTGGATCCCTGTTTTCGGTTTTTGATTCAGTCCTGTGTTTTGGTCTCCTCCAGAGCCAGACAGTCGGCTGGGTAATGTCCATAACGTTTAGCTCCCAAACGGTGAGAGCGGGTCCATCCGTATGCCATACCCTCAGAATTCATACCGATCTTCTGTTTTACTTTCTGGCCTGAGTAAAAATGAGAGAATGATGCACTGGTTTATCGGTAGGAAGCAACATCAATTCATATCTACATTCCATAGAAGAAAAGAGTTGACCTATAACATACTGATAAACGGCGTGATAAAAAAAAATCAAAAATCATTGCAAATTTGTATGCGTAAAACTGGACCCTGGCAGCGTCTCATTCAACACTAACCTTTACCTTATTGTCCTTTAGTTTGATTTGGTTACCGTAGGCCCGCCCTCACGATTCTTATATGAAATATGGTCGAAAATTAAGTTCCATAGTGCGACTTCCAATCCTAAGCAAGTCACTCCCTAATGATAGGCCATCAGTTGATAATGCACCAAGATGAATCCATGAATCGCAAAGTTTCTTGAGGTGGAGATTGCCCTGGCCCCCTATAGTTCTCATTCCCTAAGATCGGGATTACTCTAGTCCCCTATAGTTCTCATTCCCTAAGATCGGGATTACCCTAGTTCCCTAAAGATCTCGTCCCATTGCCTCCTGTTCCCGGGTATGCCTCTTCTCAAACCATGAAGGCTTAAGACCCCAGAAGTTTGTGTTACAACCTGGAGTTAAGTTACCATAACTTACCGAGTTTAAAGGTCAGTTCGTATGGACCGCGCCCAGTGAACGGTTTCACTACCGTCATATAGACATCTCTTTGCCTGGTTGGAAGCAGAGGAAGATCCTTGTCTTTGCGAAACATGGAGGCCAGGAAGATATCTGCAAGATGACGAAAATATAGACCGTACTACATGGAGATCATCATGAGATGCGAACATCATGCAACTATCAAGACGAAAAGATCAAGTACAAGATGTGAAAGATACGAAAAATCGCAAATAATGCTTGCACTATCAGTACCAGTCGCCAGGATCTATATCTTTTAGATCGGCTCCCTTGTTATTCCAGCTATCTATCAATCCATGATATGCGGGTCGATTTTGAGTCGCAAGTATTTGTACTCCCTTCACGTATAAGCGTTCCACCCGATTGGACGAAACTTTGATCACGTGAGTGAGTGGCAGCTAATCAGAAAACGTTGAATTTGTCAACATCATCATTTAGAGGTGACTTATAGGGTGGTTCTATTTTGGGGGAGGGACAAAGTAGGAAGAGATTTGAGGATATATCTAATTTTGACTAACTTTTATTGACCAGAATAGAAGAAAAAAAATTGTTTCTTTTCACCGTAGTCTTTGCACAGCGGAAAGGGGTCAGCAACGGCAAAGGGATAGTACGGTGCCACTTTGCAGTGTGCTTCTTCAGAGTCGTCCACGTCTTCTCCGAATTCGGACTCCAGTTTTCGTGTTCTGAAGACAAAGTAAAATAGTTTAATTGTTTGATTTTCATACGGAAAAAAACGATATGAGTTTGCAGCCCTTATCACGTGGTTTTGTCATCAAAACAATTCAAAGACGAATTTGGGTGAATCTGCCTTTATCAAACGGAAACATGTTTAAAAACATTTCCAGATCTTGCTATGAAATCGGAAGCTGATGAACTTACCCGTTGCTGGACAGATGTTGAACGAGTTTTAGAAGAAGTCGGATCATGAAGGACAACAGACTCATTTGGTGCTTAGTCAAGCGGAGACCCTTCAACTGCAGCTTCTAAAACGGAAGAAATGTTAACTGATCAAATATCGTCCATGTGAACAATTGTAAAGTCCTCCTTTTATTCTACCTTATCTTGGCAAAATGAGACTTGGATTGGAGTTGAGTGGCCTCATCATGCGGGGGGATGATCTTACGGTTTACCAAGAGCCAGATTAGCCCTCATCCGATATTCTCGAACTTATATCTGCTTCTGTATTTCAGGCGAAAGCATCTTAAAAGAATATGTAACAAATTACGACTTAATATAATATATGTAGCTACACTCTCAGAAAACGTCATCTATTTTCAGAATATTTGGTTTTGAAGACCAAGGAACCGATTCTGGATCTCGGTTCTTCATACATATTGGTTCCAAGAACCAAGGAAGAACCAAGAGGAATCACCATTATGCCTTCAGTATTTCATGCATCTTTCACTGAATTGACAATTTGGTACCGGTGTGATGGATAAGAATGTCCTGGTGATTGGTGTCCCTTTTTTATATCATTTTCTATTGCAGCCAAGCACGAACACTTGTCCCCAATGTGAAGAAAAATGTCCTAGCTGGGTTAGAAGATAGGGGCCGGACACTCTTAGCCACCGGACATTCTTAGCCTTCACACTGGTACGGTTAACCCTCCATTCCCTCCAACATGCACACACACACGAGGCAATCTACACTACCAAAAATACCTTACTTACTTAAGATAATACCCTAAAACTTTCTTGAAATAAGATAATTTTATTCAAAATAAATTAAATTTCAAGAAAATTTTTAGATTTTTTTTTTCTTGTTTAAGGGAAATTTGGAGTGGATTAAGTATATTTTACTTAAACAAGAACAAATAAAGAATTTTTCTAAAAAAAAATTTTAAGAAATTGTATTTCCTTGTTTAAGTAAAATATACTTACCCCACACCAAATTTTACTTGAACAAGAAAAAAAAAATCTTAAAATTTAACTTATTTTGAGTAAAATTATCTTTTTTCAAAATATTTTAGGGCATTATCTTGAATAGGTAGGGTATTTTTTGCAGTGTATTTAGCCGTTGTTGGGAGAGAGATTAAATTAGCCCTACAGTTATTACCTCTTCGATGCAAAATCTAGTCTCTGTCTCGTTCTTCAGTAGCTCTTTGTATTTCTTTTGCTTGGAGAGCAATTTCTCGGTGACCTTCTGTAACTGTTCAGCGTTGGAGGACTTGAAATCTCGAGACTTAGACAGTTCGCCACGTTCGAGGTCTTCTTGATTCTTCATCATTTGCTCAAGTTTCTCAAACTTTTTGGAAAGATTCTGTTGAGAAATATATGAGATATAGAATTAGATTAGCTGTTTGTCAGAGTACGGTACAATTTGTTTCATGCATGGGCTTGTTAGGCTATGAACATGTGATTGGAGTTATCGAATGTAAGATGATGGAGGGTAACGAGACGTGTATTCCACCAGACGCCCTCGATGCTCATCCGTTAAGGTCAGCTGATCTGTTATCATAATTCCCCGAACTGTAGCCTATCTAATTCCGCTGTCGAAATAATGTCACAGGAGAGTCTAAATCCGCTTAAGCCGTGATAGGGGCCGTGTGGTTACTTCATGGTTTCCACATGAACCTCTGCAATAAGAGCGCGGCCGAGATACCAATCCTCCGTATTCTAGTCTGAATGTGAGATGCCGAGGGATGCTTACCTGTGAAGAAATCATTTGATTGCTTTTTAATCGCCCGACATCGTGAATTTGTCCCCACCTCTTGCATATTTGACCAATTTATTCCTAAAACTTACAAGGAAGGGATGAATTAAGGTGAGTATTACTGGCCTAGGTACAATCGAAATAATTTCACAGTAGAGTCATTTGAAAATCTCACCTTTCTCTTCGCATTCAATTTTTCAAAGATGTTAATTTCCATTGTTAATGCTTTAACCAATGACATTTCTTGAAGGGCGGCATCCGGTTTTGGTGAGTTGTCCGGTTTGGATTCGGTTACCCATCCCCTGTGTAATCATCAGAAGTATACAACTATTACATACAATATATCACATACAATGTATGTACGGTCGCCATGTTCGTTTACTGTAGCAACAGATGACCTCGGGTCAACTCCGGCACCGTCCGTGAGACCCTGACAGCGCTGAATGGACAGGCGGGAAGCAGAACGTAAAGAATGCCTGTACACACTACAGTGCATGATATTGTTTTGCCACAGTGACTGTACTTTCTTTTTGAACAGAGTTTGTGTTATATCTGTACACACTAGTTTTGAGAGTGTATATACGTGTATTGACGTGATGTTGAGATATTTCTGTAAAATAGATATATATACAGTGTGACGTGTCGACAATTATACATGTCTTAAGCTGAAAAACAGACACTGGATTTTATATGACAGATTTTGAGTGGCAGATGGTTAAAAATTAGTCTTGCTCGAAAGCCTCAAGAAGCAAACTTACGTCTTTGGTTTGTCAACTTGTCTATCACCGGAAGACGGCATGGCCTTGTCTCCATCATCCATGTTTAAAACTTTGGTAGCAATGTCGCTGATCCTTTGCAACTTGCTGAAGGCTTCGAATGTCGATTTCCCCTCTGTTAAGTAAGTTATAAATGTACCGGTAATAATAATTGAGAAGAATAATGGCTTTAACCATACAAAAAATTAAATAAACTTGTCAAATTGTGGTATGTCTGGGTATATCCATCTGATAATTCAGTCTAGTTTTAAATATAGCGGTAAAATATAACTATCGTGGATACGAGATGGTTCGTTTATTGTGTTCCTATATAGCAATCTTACTGTGAGTATGAGTGGATAACATTGTCTAGTACCGGTATCCGAAATTAATGAAAGTAAATTCATACACTAAAAAAAAGTATACATTCTTGTTGAAGGCGCGCCAAATGCATTATACAGAAATTCGACACTATACTGCATGTTTGTCTATATCCTAACTAGGTCTACCTACCAAATAAGGGCAAGAGAACACGGCGAATTTCCGTGATTCTGACGACCATCTTCTTCAGGTATCTCTGGTCTAAACGATCACTGAAAGTAAAACAAAACGGACATCCGTATATATTAGCCGTGGTAGGATGTGTATTTAGAATTCAGAACTACCGAAATCTACGGAGCACAAATCCCCTCCAACTCAACGGCCCCTTTAAAACGGTTACTCAGGAAATACGCATTATTGAATCTACGAGAAAAGATCACTAATGGAATAGCATGCTTTAGGTAAACATAGGAAAACCTTGCGAAGGCGCAACCATATGCATGCATTTGATACAAATACTCCACCTATAAATCTACGGCACATCAACCAATCCAGAAGATTAAACATTGGTACATCACGTGCACAATGCAGTTCAAACGCTACTTACAGCAGTAGTTTTATGTCATTCATCGTCCGAAGCTCATCAACACACAGGCTAAATTCTCTATCCACACAAACAGCAGTCTCAGCAGCCAAATGGCAAAAGTTACAACAGAGTCGTCGCTAAAAGACGTCGCTACGTCAAAATTGATGACGTTTACGGCAAACCTTATTGTTATGACGTCATCATGCTGTCGTTTCTTTTATTGTCTTCACTTTGTATCTCAATTTAATTAAAATTAAATCCTATCTGCTTCCCCATTTGGAAATACGCATTATTGAATCTACGAGAAAAGATCACTAATGGAATAGCATGCTTTAGGTAAGTATAGAAAAACCTTGCGAAGGCGCAAACATGCATTTGATACAAATACTCCGCCTATAAATCTACGGTACATCAACCAATCCAGAAGATTAAACATTGGTACATCACGTGCACAATGCAATTCAAACGCTACTTACAGCAGTAGTTTTATGTCATCCATTGTCTGAAGATCAACCAAACACAGGCTAAATTCTCTATTCACACAAACAGCAGTCTCAGCAGCCAAATGGCAAAAGTGACAACAGAGTCGTCGCTGTAAGACGTCGCTACGTCAAAAATGATGACGTTTACGGCAAGTCTTATTGTTATGACGTCATTTCTTTTGTTGTCTTTACGTTGTATCCTAATTCAATTAAAATTAAACCCTATCTGCTCCTCCATTTGGATATGTGGCTTGCAGGATCTAACCGGCTTGCGGTAACGCGAGTGTCAACCAATCCTGAGAGCTCTTCATAGTGCTTCGAAGGAAACATATTAAATGGTAGGTACTTTCTGGTTGGCTCAACCGACTCACACGCCAAGCTGACAGGGAATCTTCTGATGTTGCCGCCCTCCCGCCAGGTTGGCACCATGATGCGGGGTAGAATTATGAACTGGTATTTGGCGTAAACCTTGGGTTAAAGCAGAAGCAAAAGTAGGATTTTCCTGAAACAATAAAATTACAACCCAAAAATCGGAAAACCCCCATCAAATGGGTCCATGTGAACCATTACTGGTCGTAAGGTGTCATGGAGGGTGCCTTATTGAAGCCCTCGACATGCATTCGATACGTCGTGTGGTTGGAACAGGAATTGACGTCATCGCGCGCCTGCGCAGTCGAGGCGTAGTAGCAAAAGTTAGCATTTTGGGGATGCGCAGGGGCTGTTTGGCCGATTGAGGGACCATCCTGAGACCATACAGTGCGACATGCAGGGTGCAGCTCGAAGTTTTCGGCATGTAGACTACGCTTGAGGCGGTATAAACGAGAAACGACGTCATGATACGCGTGCGCAATCGCGGCGTTGTAGTGAATGTGGACATTTTGGAGGTGCACATGGGTGAGTTTGCAAGTTATCCTACCGGCGTCCTCGATCGCTGCAGTGTGCGTATTAATGATTGCTGTCATAACGATCTCGAAAAGTAGGTACCTTTTCTTCCTCACTCAGGCTTCCCTCACTGCCTACATCAGTGGCCAAGCGTCGTTCAGCCTGGTCGTCAGTGAGTAGCTTCTCAGTATCAGTGAATAGGCTCTCAACGGTCTCTGCATCAGTGGCCTCATCGGCTTCTTGCCACTCGATCTCTCTAGTTTAGTTTAAATATATTTTATTGACTCAATAATAGCAAAAGGATTGGGGACAAGTTCCACTTCTAATCAATTTACGTGCCCTCTCCGAAATTACATACATGCCGGTAGATAAATAAACGGGCGGCAGTACAGACATTCAGTTCGATATAAATGTGTCACAAACACGTCATATTTAGACGTTAAAAAATGAAGAAAAGAAAATGAAAATGAAATGAAATGGTGAGATTATATGCAATTGTTGGACTGGGTGGGAGCCAAGAGATCACAGTTGTCAGCATATCACTTTAAGCCACCGTGCTAAAATTGAACATTAAAATCTTTCGGTTTCCGTGATAAATTGTTGTATGATTAGAAGTGCCAGGTATTTTTATTGCTTTCAGATAGATCTGGTTGCTTCATAAGATCTGTTGACGCTTACACGAAACTGGCAGCAATTGAATCATTTTCTGGCGACTGACATGGTACCTTATACAATGATAAAATAATGATACGCATCTACAAATTCTGCACCACATTATAATCGGGATTATCGATCAAGTTGATTCGTATGAAGTCTGCGTTTAGTTGATCCGAGCCTGATCTAAGTACAGATAACATTAAAGAGGAAATGCAAAGTTTTCATGTTTTCCTTTTTATATTCTTCAGAATTGAAATATCAGCCTGAATACTTCATTTGATTTTATTTGAAATATTTTGTCTCCTGGTAGCTTTTGAAGGGTGCTTCAAGCCCGGTCGATTTTAGACTGGATGAGTCTCTATTTCATATGTACTATTTAACAATAATAAAATGATCTTTCATAAATATATACGTTTGATAAGTAAATAAATAAAAACAAAATGAAAAAATTATTTTTGAAATAGAGACTGGACGATTTGATGGGTTTCGTCGTGTAAAGATTCCATCTGGAGGCGTGGTTAGTCTGGCTGATTGACATGTTTTTACCTTCGGTCGCAACATTTGTATCAATTTCATTCTAACGCCATACTGTGACGTCTCGGCAGTAACGTCATTCTCATTGTTGAGGTCTGGTAATAACGTCATTCTCATTGTTGACGTCACATTAACGCATTGCTTCCAGTGTGCGTATATGAACGGACCAATCAAATCCTTTGAGTTGGGGGCTGGGTCAGAATACGGAGTTTCCATTGGTGACAAAAAATGCACAGTAAATTGTGCATTTTTTCTTACAAAGTTAGCTCCAGTCTGGATACCTAAACCCACATTACGCTACGTCATCCTCGCTGCATATGTGCATCCCAACGTTATTAATAGAGACGGGTATCCAGTCTAAGTTAGCTCCCTTGTGACGTTCCGTCCAATCCCTGTTTCAAGCATTTCTTGATAGGCAGAGTTACTTCCTTTTGTTTCCCCTTTAAAATACATTATGAAACAGGGGCTGGTGCGGCTTCATTACTTATTCATAACCGGCTGACGTCATAGCGTGGGTTCATGGCACGTCGGATATATAAACTGGTGGGCGACGTACCTCTCGTCGCCACATCTCTCAAAACTTCCAAGATGAGCAACACGCACGAAGAAGACTGGGATACTGAAATTACCGCAGCGGCAAAAAATAACAAGACAGGCAAACTACCAACGGACTAGGTCAGGACCAAGAATCCAGTGGGGCGGATACCAGTATGTGAGTTCACATCGGCCGGGAAAGAGATAGCAGACGACCGGCGTAGGGCGACTGCCCTGAAGAAAACATCCACCACCACCACGATCAAGAAAACAGCTTGGATACTCTCAAGGCCGGCCGACAACAGCCGAAGTAGATCCAGCCCAACCAGTCCAGGATGTCGACGGGGATGCGAAGACCCATTGCCATTTATATCACCGATGTTGGCCTGCCGGCGATCAATTGGTTCTTCGCACCCCCGGGAAGTGTACATTTCCCACAGGGTGAGGTACGGCGGGTTCCCCCAAGGCCGGTGGACAACAACAACAACCGAAGTGACCCTCCCCAAACGCTACCGCCCCAGTCCGGCTATTTATTACATCAACCAGTAAATCGACCAACAACGGTGAAAAAATCCATAACAGTCATTTTAAGGGCTAAACAGATCCTCAGAAAGAGAAAACTTCTAACTATGCACAGTTATTCTATATTTTCGTAGTACTCCTCGATATTTAGAGAAATTATTTGAACCTAGATCTAATATACCGAGGGTACTATTCTGGTATACCAACCCCAGTGAAAATAATAAATCTAGGGGAAAAAAAGACTGCACGCATTCAAGCCAGGATCCCAATTAACCTAATTCGGCGACAGTTATCATTCTTTAAATTGTGCCTCATAGTGTTTTACAAGAGAATAATTATTAGTTTGATGAAATCCCGAGCTTACTCATCATCCCAAGTCATGGTTCGGCTATCAAATCCGAACCATGACGGATAGCTGGTGCAGCACAACGAAACACAGCCACTTTGATCGGAAATATTCCGGAGCGCATTCGTGAACTCATGACCTCTCCGAACATGCCCATATTTGAGGGTCAGGCAATGTGTCGCATATTTCGTCTCTTTCTGGTTGCTTTGAAATCAGATGTTAATATCCGGGAATGTTTTGATTTAAGAGACGCCCCAATGTTGTTTCCTCGCGGATTTCAAAGAGTTTGCCGTCCAGCTTTCTCTCCACATAAACTGGGTCTTCATTTAAATATACCGAGATCCCACGAAGATGGCATATTGTCCCAAAACGTCGTCCGTTCATCGGCTGATATTTTAAGCGGACGGTTGCAGTAATAACTCAATCTGATTAAAACTCAGACTTAATAACCACTCCTCTATCGGATATGTCGCTAGTTAAGATCTGGGACAGTCTGTAATTACTCCTGATGAAAGGACCTAAATATAGAGAGCCAAGAAGAATAAATCTGAAGGCCGACCAGAAGATAGCCCTGTCTGCATTAGGACAGTACGTTATTGATTGGTCTAAGCGAAAAAAGTTGAACCTACAGTACTCGCTGATTGGCTGGACCTCACCAAGAGCAAGGTCGTTGAAACAATCCTCCATATTGACAGAAGTACTCTTCCCCAAGCAAAACAAGTACTGAGAAACCTCAATTCGCAAGAAGTTCTAGCAAATCTCCAGAGTAAATTCGTCATAGTCCCAGCAGACAAAGCTCCGAATAATATAATATTCATATGTAAATATTACTATTACCAGGTGCTGGTTAAAAAATTGAGTGTAGACATATCTTCATCAAATACGTCTACTTACTCCCAAACTGCATTTACTCTGGAAGATTTATTTAACAATCACAAAAAGTTTCTCAGGGAAAGAGGTATTTGTCTTCAAACCAATCATAACGACATACCAAAAATATACTGGACTCCCAAAATGCATAAATCACCATACAAAGCTAGAATCATAGCTGGTTCTAGAAGCTGCACCACCAAGCTTCTTTCAACCCTATTGACGAGGGCCCTTCAGGAGGTAAAAGCATTTTGGGAAAGGTATTGCGCCACTATTTCTAAGAACTCTGGCGTGGAATGTATGTGGATATTGAAAAACTCAAAATGTCTTACGGAAGAACTTGATGCTAAAGGTCACATACCGTACCGACATGTATCCACATGGGATTTCTCGACTCTCTATACTACAATCCCTCATCAGGACCTTATTGACCGTATAAGTTCATTAATAGTATCTGTGTTCAAGAAAACTGATCGTAGATATATTAATGTCGGAAGCCATAAAGCATTCTTTAGCTCTACTACATACAAGAGATATCATTCATGGGATGTTTCTTTGTTTATAGAGTTGCTTGAATTTCTCATTAAAAATATCTATGTGAAATTTGGCAACACAATATATCAGCAGCATATAGGTATTCCAATGGGTACTAATTGTGCACCCCTGTTGGCTGACCTGTATCTGTTCTCTTATGAATATGACTATATGCAGGCGCTTTCAAAAACTGATCCATTCAAAGCCCGTTCCTTCTCATTCACCAAACGCTATATAGACGATCTTCTCGCTGTGGATAATCGCTATATAAATGAGGCAGTGAAGGATATATATCCACCTTCACTGGATTTGAAGGAAACTACAGATAGCCCTACAGGCACATCTTATTTAGATCTCTATCTCTATAAAAATGAAGCGGGCATTCTCTCTCGTCGACTTTATGACCAAAGAGATGATTACAATTTCGACATCGTAAACTATCCCTTTTTGGATAGTAATATTCCAGTGGGACCTGCATATAGCGTATACATATCTCGCTTAGTAGCATTTGCTAGATCCTGTGTTAAATGTGATGATTTTAACCAACGTCACAAAACATTGTTGCAGAAACTTATAAAACAGGGCTATTCCACCAAGCGCCTCCACTCAAAGTTTCTCAAATTTGGCGATACATATCACATGCTGATAGCAAAATACGAACGTAGCGTGCAAGATCTATGGTGCTACGTTTCGTAACGTGTGTCTAATTCCGCATAACCCGGGGCTAGGAGCCGTATGAACCCATGTACTTCAAGATCCTCATGGTACTCATATGAACAGTCACAATCAAAGCGTGACTGAGATACATCATTCTTTAGATGACAACTTTACAACGAATATTATGGATTAAGAATACTGATCAGCGATACGGATTTGATATTTTTGGAACATCATGATGTCTTGCCGGCATCATTGAAAACTGTTGACCGCTTCTCTCTTGCAGGAAACAAGCCTATTTTATGTATACAATGATTGTCTTTTTGAATTTGGTGCTAATACTGTTATATGGAATATGGAATAGGTCTTTGGATTATGGACGCGGATGTTCTCTAATGGACGACGGCTGGATTATGAATGACGGACTAGACGCTTGTAATCTGAAATCTGTCGCGCATGCCAGACTGGCGACCAATCACAGTCCAACTTCAATGGGCGGATAGGTGCCTATCCGAGCAAATAATAATCTTCGATAATTGCTCATGGAGAGCAAGAACTTTGTCAGACGCCTGGATTGTATTTTTCTGCGCCTCATTCACTACAGAAATAATCGGATAGGCAAATATTCGCCCGTTGAAGTTGGACTGTAATTGGTCGCCATCCCCGTTTGGCTCTCAATCTCCGAGACTGATAAACTCGGATTATCACGAAGTATGTGGATTATGCAATGCCTTCAGATTGGCTAAGGTGGTCGACACTGATCACCACCATAATATAAAGGTGGTGAAAACGAGGCCGGTGTACTGACATGAAGTCAAATGACACCACAGTCCAGTATTCTGGTTCCAGAGTTATTTATCTTTTAGATCTCAGTGTGCCAAGTTCAATGATACAATGTCGTCGATTTGTATGAGCTGTGGACTGCCACAAGGCTCAATATTAGGTCTGTTTCTCCTTCTATTCTGTTTCTCTTTGTATAAATAATATTAGTAATGTTTCTCACATACTTGACATTTTACTCTTTGCTGATGATACTAGTGTCTTTCTCTCAGACAACGATTATGCTAACCTCATTACAGGTATATCACGCGAACTTGAGAAACTACATACTTGGTTCTCCTGCAACAAACTGTCTCTAAATATAGCTAAGACGAAATTTATGTTCATAAAACCAAACAAACGATCAAGCATTGAAGCTCCAACATTGTCTATTAATGGAAAATCAGTAGGAGATGTGGAAAATTTTAAATTCCTGGGAGTTTATTTCAATAGTAAACTGAATTGGCTGACACATATAACTGAAATGGCCAAGAAGTTATCAAGAAATTTAGGGGTTATAAATCAAAAACCATGTTAATAAAAACATTATTCATATTGTATTATTCCCTCATTTGTCCCTATTTGACATATTGCAATATTGTTTGGGGCAATACCTATATAACTCACCTTACTGCATTGATAACTCTCCAAACACGTGCCATCCGAATAATATTTCTATCCGGAAGGTATGAACACACCGACCCTCTGTTGAAAAATCTGAATATTCTCACACTACCAAAACTCAATAATTACCTTGTTTTACAATACGTCCACAAGTTCAGTTATCACCCCTCGCTTCTGCCCATTAACCACCAGAGTTACTTTACACGTATATCGAAGTGCATAGATATGCTACTAGAAATTCCAGAATCAACTTGTATCGACCCTTTTATTCTTCTGATCTTCCATTCTTCACTGCCAGAATTAAAGGTCCGAGGCTGTGGAACAAACTACCCACCCATCTCAAAACAATAGTTTCTATTGCTCTATATAAGTCGCAGTTGAAAAAACATCTCGTACTGGGCTGAAGTTTCACATTCTGTAAACAGGACCGACCATGGGTATAGCTTTTTGTTATTCACCGGTTCAGAAAATTCATTACCTACACTGAAGTTTTTCTAACACGAGATGAATTACAACATATTGAATCTTCAGTGATGGTTTTATAATACCATATTATTTTCTTTTGGGATAGAACATCATATATCTTTCTATCAACACACTGCTACGGATATCATCGTTGTCAAGATATATTATTGATCATGTATGTATAAATTGGAACTGGTGAATAAATTGAAATTGAACAATTGAATTGGTTACATATCTAAAAACTTCAAAAGAACCAAAATGATGATGATTCGTATCTCAGCCACGCTTATGTTTGTAGAATTTCATGTGGACATCTTGAGTGACCTAGCACCGGCTTGAGAGGTATGAGATACGAATATCCAAGAGCAATAATGTAATACACCTAACAATTCATCTCAGGGGAAGGGAGATGAATGTACTACATACCCATTCAAACTTCACGGAAAGTGAAAGTGACGTTTAAGGGCCACCTACAGACACGAATATTTCATTCTCCACTTCAACTAAGTCCATACGTGACGTGCAACTAATACTTGTCCTCGAGAAATTCCTGACATACCACCAATCCCGCCATTTAAGTTACAAACCAAGACAGCTTGCCAAAGAAACACGATCAACGGATCTCACTGACATATACAAAAGCCAGCCATTGTCAATTAAGACTTCAGGTGTCCAGAATCGAAAGACTTAATAATAACACACTATTGGCATCAAATTCCAAGCGGACAAAATGTTTCGAGATTTGAGCGTCAACCGTTTTCGATGATGCAATCAAGACATCAGGATAGCCATATCGTCAATTCGTATCACTGATCAGTTTTCTTTTGAAAAAAAAGTCGTTTCCTGGAGAATATTGTTTCTCAGTCCCGCTTTGATTGTAATTTTTATTATGGACACCAATGCGACCCATGTCTGCTATTTGTCAACCAATTAGAGAAACAAATTAGAGTGAAGGCGTTTGGTGGTATAGCATTGTCAAACTCTTTTATGCACAAATGTTTTGTGGCGTTGATTGAAATCGTCCCTATACTGGCTCTTTCAGAGTGGTACTGTCCGGGAAGGACACCGTCAAAACATCTTCCTTGTCAGAAATCAAAAACATGCAAAACAGTTAACATTACCAAATTACAAGTTGTTTTATTCACAAGGAAATCCTTTCATAAACAGTAGACGACATAATCACGTCAACTAGACATGCTTCGAAACATTTATGGATACTGAGCCCTTCTGCAGACACTTGTACACACCTTCTAGAATTTGTCTTCATGCAGCTTTATGCATTATAGCTATGGTATTGTAGATATTTGTTGAAAGGGCATTTCTTGCAGATTCCAAATATTAAATGTGTTCACTGTAAATATGTAGGCTGTGAAGATATTCGAATTTTAAAAAAATGAGCCGTCTTTTTTAAATCGCTATTCTCAAAAAAGTATTCGACTTATCGTAGTTGGAAGTTGGAAGACAACTCCAACAGGAAATCCGTATCTCAGTTTTGTCAATTTTGGTTTAATTCTCATTCTGTTGACATTTAATTTAACTTCAAAGTTCAAAATTGTGAGTTGGTAAATTTTGTAAAGAAATATTCCATTAAATGTCAATAGAATGAGAACTAGACCAAAACTGATAAAACTGAGAAACAGATTTCCTATTGGAGTTGGCTTCTACAGGAAATGATGAAGTTATGATAAGTTGAATACTTTTTTGAAAACAGCATTGAAAAAATTTAAGTTAAATTTTTTTTTTAATCCGAAAATCTTGACAACCTACAGGTTTACACTGAACAAATTTATAGGTTTGTGATCCTTATGAACTGTGCTTTTAAGAAATATATACATTGCCATAGCTATGAGGCGTACTTTTAACTGTTTATAGACAATTTCTAGAGGGTGTGTAAAAGTGTGTGCAGGAAAGCTCAGTACCCTTAAACTAACTGAATATCCTAATGAACACATAACAATTCATATACAGGGCGGTTGTAGCCAACGTAGTTCGTGATAATTAATCGTCCATCATTTTACACGAGAATATTTTATAAACGCTCTCAACTACATAGAAAATTACAGCAAACGTCTGTACTATTAAACAGTATCATCAACACTGTCCGCATCTTACATAGCTTATAACAAACATCGTTATGTTCAAGCAGCGCTGTGTATCAGGAGATTTCAGTATGAGTATGGCCTTGATATTCGCACAACCATTGCCCATCGGGCGCGATGGAGTGCCAAAGTACATCCATGATTGATTCCAAAATACTGATGTAGTTACATTTCTGATTTTTTAAAACGTTAATAATCCGCTAAGATTGGTGTACTTTAGAGTAACCCATATGGCTGAATGGTTTTAGTTCACATATGCTGAGAAATGACTTTTCGGCTTTGGTAAAAATTGAACCACCTTTTCTATTTTAATTTTATTGACCAAGTCTGTATTTCTTGATAAAACTTCATAACTGCGGTTGTCGCTTTCCATGCCTAAAATCTTATTCTCATGGTAGGAGCTATGCATAATGACTCTAGCTCGTCCTTTATCGGCCGTCTTTATCACAATATTTTTGTTATTTCATAAACGTTATCTCATATTTTGACAGGTACAAAATAAACACATTTGGTCATATAAAACTAAGTTTGTTTATACCATTCACGAGAAATTGGAACAAATCGATCGTCAAATATAAAAAAGCATGACATGCCTTTTATTTGGCGACGGCTTTGTCGAGAGGCGTAAATTTGTATGCTTTGTTCTGCCTGCGTATGTTCTAGCTGTCACTTCACCGAACCTCGGGCACGAGCCATTGACGTCATTTTCATTAATGCCTACAACAACTATAACAATGGCGAGACCGTCGAAGCCGACAGAGTTCCTATTTCTCTGGCATCATTTTCTTGCATGCGCTGAAAACTATGATTCTCTAGCATGCTGCGCTACTGAAAAAAACACAAGCGGGAGTTTACAAACTTCGTCCCTGTTGAGGATGATTACATCTTTAAGAGATAGATTTTCATCTTTTGCCAAGTTAGATCTATTTTCACGCCTACGCTTACCAAACGGCTGGAGATTTAGAGTATCGACAATAGTTTCCAATACAGTGTTCCTTTACCTTGTTCCATCCTTTGTTTTTAACCAATGATGGTTCAGTTGTATCAGCATCACAAAATCATCTTGAAGTCGAAATTTACTGGTGAAATTGTTAATGTCACTTTCAGTTCATTTGGATTTGAACTGGGAGTTGGTGTGAATTTCATCAGGAGATTTTCCCCATCTTCCGTAAGAATCACCGATTATGGTTGACGGTAGGAGACAGAAATCTCTTTCAATGCCAAGGATTAAATCGACTTAGACCTCGATCTAAGTCCACCAGTCAAATTATTGTTTCAGGTCTTCGGCCTGAATGGTTCTAAACCGCGGAATAAATCGATTTAGATCTAGGAATAAATCCCTGAGTTCATTTGTGGAAATGAATTTCATTTAATCCGCGGTCGTGATTTTTCTAGTCCAAGGTATAAAACGTTCAAGTCCTAGGCTTTAGTCCCCCAATCAAAATCGAATAGGACTAGAACGTTTTATACTTCTGGCAAGAAGGATCAAGATCGCGGATTAAATAAAATTCATTTTCACAAAGGAACTATGGGATTTAATCTTAGGTCTAAGTCGATTCATTCCGCAATTTAGAACGCTTTTTATGGAGGAATCAAAGCAGTAATTTGACTGGTGGTCTTAGATCGAGTTTTTAATCGACTTAATCCCAGCTCTAAATCGATTTAATTCTAGGCTATGAAACTGGTTTATTATGATGATCTCGAATACCTCAACTGCATATAGGTATTCCAATGTTGCACCCCTGTTGATTGGCTTATATCTGTTCTCTCATAAATATGACTACATGCATGGGCTTTCAAAAACCGATTAATTCAAAGTCCGTTCCTTCTCATTTGCCAAACGTTATATAGACGATCTTCTCGCTGTGGATAATCGCTATATAAATGACGCAGTGAATGATAATATATCCACCACCGGATTTGAAGGAAACTACAGATAACCCTACCGGCACATCATATTTAGACCAAAAGCTCTATAAAATGAAGCGGGCCTTCTCTCTCGTCGACTTTGTGACAAAAGAGATGATTTGACTATCCCTCTCTGGACAGTAATATTCCAGTGGGATTTGCATGTGGCGTATACATATCTCACCAAGGAGCATTTGCTAGATCCTCTGTTAAATGTGACGATTTTAATCAACGTCAAAAAACATTCTTGCAGAAACTTATAAAACGGGGCTATACCACAGGGCTATACCACCACTCAAAGTTTCTCAAATTTGGCGATACATATTGCATGCTGATAGCAAAATACGAGCGTAGCGTGCAAAATCTATGGCGTTACGTTTCGTAACTTGTGTCTAACCCCGGGCTAGGGGCCGTATGAACTCATGATCCCCATGGAGCTCATATGAACAGTCACAATCAAAGCGTATACACTTGAGAATGCTAAGGGCAGACTTAGCGAAACGTCTTGTTTAATAAAGAAGTTGAGATCCAGGAAATCCCAGTGTTCATACTTGTACTACTTCTATACGTCAAACCGACACTTCAAAATGTCATTCAAAATTTAGACAATCAAAGCGTGACTGAGATACATCACTCTCTAGATGACGACTTTACAACGAATATCATATAGATTAAGAATACTGATCAGCGATACGGATTTGATATTTTTGGAACATCATGATGTTTTGTCGGCATCACTGAACACTGTTGACCGCTATGAATGCTTTTCAGACTCTTGTAATTCGCAGATAAAAGACATCGCCCGTAAAAGTCTGTTTAAAAGGTAATACAGCATTGCCAACAAATAGCCCCTTGCCCAACCTCAGCGTAACGTCACATGGGCAATGAGTTTGTTTACATAGATCGATCTCGGAACAGCCCTATTCATTTTCTTCCGTGTTGAGTTATTGTGAACTTTGCAAGTAATAGTATAGGTCGAAGCCGAATACGGGTTATTTTTAAAAAGATAGTGCGATGGAGAGTTTCCTTATGAGAGATAATGAAAATTATTAATTGACGTCACCAATATTATATCCCGCGGCAAGGTCATCAAATGAAATTGATTAATAAACGTGATTAATGTTATATTTTCAGGGAATAGGGGAGATTATCTTTTATGGACTGTATTCTCCGAGCAAATATATAGGGGTTCAGAATAGTGTTCAATAAAAACAAGCAGATCAATACCCAGAGTGTTATAGCATTTTCTACTTTAGGGAGATCTATCAGGCCAAGGTGGTACATCGCGTTGTATAAAGGACCAGGCAGATACAGACAGAATCGCGAAATATGAACAAGGAAAAACGTGAGGGCCAATGACACTCCCTCGTTCATTTTCTCCGATGTATATTCGTTTGTCTGATTAATTTTACGTTTTTGATATGTCAGGAACGCAAACATGCAAATATACAAGATGAACGTACACAGCCCTGCGCCTATTTGAATCAACGGGCGGATTTGTGTATTCCACGAATGTGCTTTCATTCCCTCAGCCAAAGCAGAACAGACATGGACAGTTCCATTTACTTTGACAAAGCCGATCATTACAGGGGTCAGCACGAGGCATATTGGAACAACCCATATACCGAGGACAGTAATCAGCCATTTGGCAGCTTTACTGTATCCACGAAGGCGGTATCTAAGTGGACAAAACACAGCATAAATACGATCACAGGCCAACACCACTGACGACAAACATTGGCAATACATGAACACACTTAGCGAGAATGATCCGATCAAATCGCAACATTTCAATACGTCAAAGTCTCTGACACCGTAAGCCTGTAAAATGAATCGAAAGAGTCCGTTGGAAACTGCGACCGAGAAAAGAATGTCAATAACAAGAGAATTCATTATTAGATACTTAGACATCAGAACTTTTGAGGAGACCCGGTTAAGCGCTTTCCCAACTACATAGTTTGCGAGACAACAAATTGATGATAACACTAAACCAAGTGATAACACCAGAATCAAGGGTAAAGAAAATCGCGATAAGGTAAATGCCCAGTTCTTAATCTGCCACGGAGTCCATGCCATGGGAAAGAAATTCTCCGTTAAATTTGACTTGTTGAAGATATCCATCTTGGAGAAGAGAGATGTCCGGTTCTGGCTCACTGTTTCTCTATCTGCCTTTGGTGGTTGTTTTTCAGTTTAGCTTGGGCTTGTCAACCCTGCAAATAAAACAAACTGACCATTAGTTAAGGTATGTTTTTTCTATATGCCTCCAATAGTAACAGTTTACCAGAAGAGTTATATGGGAATTCATTGAGATTAGCAATATTTTGTCAGGAATCTATAGACGAATGCGATTGATACATACCTGCCAAAACGCTTCGTTTGTAAGACTCTTGAACAATCAATAAACGATTGTCCCGAACAAATATGGGTCAGGTAAAAAGTGGAACCTCAACGCATCAATTATGCACACACATACACACTTGTATCGTAAATATCTCATATACATGTAGCATACTGAAACACAAGCACTTAATTATCAAATTTTTAATCTAGTACGGTTCGCTATATAGAATTTTTTGTTCCCGTTCGAGTTTCGAGCCGGATTTGATATCTTGGTCTTATATTGTTCATTATGACCTTTAGAATGCAGACGTGTTGAGTGGCGTTTTTTTGCTACGCCCCGTTTGGGTAATATTTGAGGTTAAACTGACATTATCAACACGATAATGTGTTGTTTTAAACTAATTTTTCTTGACATTTTGGCAAGGTTTCTTTTCAACTTTTCTTCTTCTTGAGGGATCATAATGTTCGAAAATGATTATTTGATGGAAACTGGTTTATTTGATGAAGTTGAAACAATAAAAATAGGAAGACATGGATGAAAAATATCGTAAATGCCACTTTCCGCGAGGAATTTTCCGCTTTGACATTTAGGTCCTATAATTTTTTCAGTAAATCTTCATCGATGACAAAAGATCTGCTACCACATGCAAGTAATTGTGCGAAACTGACGAAGTTGTCGATCTAATCCAGGAAGTTCGGATCTCAAACAGGCTAAAGGATATCCAACCGAACGTCTTTGAGGAGAAATGAAATATGTTGGTCTTTGTTGAATAATGCGCTTTTGTTCAGAGAACGGATATTTCAGATCGGCGTATCGTTTTGTGAAAGGTACTTCAATTATCTGATATTTACTGAGCAATTTATAGGAGGCAAACAGCGATCTCTAGAATCTACGACGTCAAGGTCCGTGATTCCCCCAAAAGATTATCTAAGTTAACATTCAGTGCTACAAAGGAAGGACCCCGCGAATATCAAATTGTAGATAAGGGAAAACTCCAACTCGCAGATATTGGGGCGATCTGAAAGTGAAAGTTTATCAAGACTAACAGCCAGGATGAGAAAGGTGCATTTGCACTGATCTAACGAATCGTTACACGAAGCATTTTATATCTTCTGTCTCAAAAATTGTCTGTGATACCAAAAAACGAAAATAAGACCAGCCAAACCTGAAAAACAGTCTGACGATTAATTTCTCATCTCAGGGAACATCCCTGTTAACTGATAATAATGTTGATCCATGTTGGTATAGCACCACAAGAAACACCTGAAAATCTTACCACAGACAATGCTGATAGAAAATTTGTATTAAATACCACGCAGAGCCAATGAAAGTGAGTGAAAAGTTTACAGTAGAATATCCCAAATATGTTTGAAGTTTCTTCCATTCAGACTGAAAGGTAATGAATGTATTCAGCGCATACGAGTCACCAAAGCTGATGCGATCTCTGATCAACTGATGCGATCTCGGATCAACGATTCGTATAGGCTTAATTAATTAACGATATTTACGTAGTACCGGTAATTTGCTCTAATGGACTATTACAAAATAACACCGGTACCGGTACGTAACAAACTGATTCGTATTCAACGCCTTTAAATCACACCAGTTTGTAATAAAATCATGACACTGGTCTTCTGTGTTTCGGCATTTTTCATGTAACAACGGTCTATGATTTAACCGCCATTTATAATTTGAAATCAAAGGGTTAAAACCTCAAAATTGCATGCGTCCGGCAATCACTTGAAGCGATTCCAGCAACTCTCAACTTTCGAAAAAGTAGCTGTGTCTATAGATTTATTATTATGGGATCCACGGAAATACGTCGGTCTTCATATGTTTACAGAGAGAAATAGAAGGTATTTTCCGGCCCTGCTATTCGATTGTCTTAGTAAATGTACTAAATGCCTTGTAACTATTCTGCATGTACAGCACAATGTTTTTTCATTTGTTGGGATATATCATTAAAATACCTTTTTTGATACGGTTGCTCGAGTGCATTTTGGTGACACGTATATATGTAGGAGGCATCTACATTCAATTTTAACAGAATAAAGGTTATATGTCCACTGGGCACAAGTTATTTAATTTGTATTTATTATTTAATATTATAATTTATTATTTATGGAACCAAGATGGGATCTTTTTTGCCAACACAGACATTTCAAAATTGACCAACACCTAAGATAAAAGAGGCAGCCTTTATTCTATTCTGATGTTATGGAGCATGTTCGCCTATCATTGAGCAAGAAATACATTTTGCTTTCAATGATTGATTTACGTGATAAATGTGAATGATTTACGACGAAATAATAGACTTTCGCCGCATCGAAGGGTTGACATTCGATGGAACAACACTGATGCCACTAATTATCGCTGCACAGAAACAACAATTGGAGAGAACGTTATAAAAATGAGAACGGTATAAGCATTTTGAACAATCCGATTGGCCTACAAATGTATCTCGGAGTAACACAGACAATCATATTTCAACCAACGCCAGCCCCGATATCGGGTGCGATTCAGATAGAACAATGCAAATTACCCAAGGTTATTAATTTATCTTCTGATTCACTTACAGAAGAAATCATTGTTCTCATGTTAGGTCTGAAGTTCACACCAACCCCATTGAAAAATCACTCGAAGCTGCCTCAAGATATTCGGAAAATTCAGACTACGTGAATTTCTTCACCACTCCGTAGCATCGGATTCAAACAGTATGCACTTTGTGCATGACAAGTCTCACAAGGAATGCTCCTCCCACAGGGACAGACATTTAGACCAGTTTTTAGAAAAACTAGCTAAATAACCACTTCGCAGGGAAAATTATTTAACAAAACCTAATCTAGACCTTAAACGTCGAAAAGCACTCCAAAACTTGCAAAACAATACCAATACCAGTAGGAAGCCGATAAGGCGGCGCTGTGGTTTAATGGATTCGGATTATTATCGGAATCAGTTTAATGCTGCTCGATAAAAACACTTACAGTCAGCTATCCGATAACAATCACAACAAATCTTCTCCAGACTACACAATTATGTTCTAAAAACAGTTGTTGAACAAAAAAACGCTGAATATGTCATTGTTTTACGACCAGAACATCTCAATTTCAGGCCTGTTGTTGCCGGTCCTGCATGCCCGACACATAAACCATACACCAAACATATGAATTATTGTTTAAGAGATGATTTATATTTCCTTAACTGTTTACCAGGAAATGTACGGTCAGATACTATACTTGTCAGTATTGACGTGACGTCACTTTATAGCAACATACCGCATGAATTAGGACTGGAAGCTATCGAATACTGGTTCGATAAATATCCCAAAGTTTTTGGAATGCAGATTTAATAAGGATTCATTACTAGACAGCGTTGAATTAATCTCAGAAAACAACACGTTCCATTTTAGCAACATGTATTTTTTACAAATTCTTGTCATAGCAATGGAAACCAAATGATTCCCACGTACGCTCGAGGATTTTAGCGTACTTCGTAGAAAATTATTCGATGCCGTAAGTACAAACTATGGTCCACAAGAAAGTACAGCTTTCAGAAATGTATGGAAAATATACTTGGACGATGTTTCCTCTTATGGCAGGAGTCTGAAGGTGTTGAACAACATTTTGGAAACGCTGCATTCGATATCAAATTAACCAGGCAAGCAGTAATAATAGTTTACCCTTTCTCGACATATAACTGAAAACGAAAATAAACCGATTTGTATCATAAACCCACCGATACTAGATGATCTCTTCATTTCAAAAGCAATCTTGCAAGACATACTGAGATCTATGTTCTGTATAAACTTGCCCATGGAATTTGCACCATTGTGACATTACCGACCTTAAGGGAAATGAGGCTTGATGAAGAAGATTTTGGCAAGTAGAGGCTTTCTGGAAAAGACTATCAAGACGGGTCTGAATAATGCCAAGTCACATGACATTACATTTTAAGTACCCCCAGACGGGAATCAACGAACAACATGTATTCTTCATTCTCGGCATATAGTGGTGATGCACAATATATACGCTGCATCCGAATATCAAATTTACCACGAAAGCAGCAATAATAGTTTACCCTTTCTCGGAATTTTGATAACTGAAAACGAAAACAAACTAATCAGTGATTTGTATCATAAAACCACCGATCCTAGATAATATCTTCATTTCAAAAGCAATCATGTAAAATATACTGAGATCCACATTCTGTATAAGCTTGCCCATGGCATTTGCATATCGCGCCAATTTGCACCATTGTGACATTACCGAACTTAAGGGAAATACGGCTTGGTGAAAAAGATTTGGCAAGTAGGGGCTTTCTGGAATAAACTATCAAGACGGGTCTGAATAATGCCAAGTCACATGACATTACATTTTGAAGACCCCCAGACGGAAATCAACGAACGAAAGCATACCCGTTCGTGACGGGCATATAATCCACATAACGCGGACATATATTCCAGAATTGTGCAAAATATGAACATACTACACGAGAGTCTCACAATGCAAAATGTTCCAAAAGATCAAAACTCATTAAAAGCCAGACACAGGCGTCTGTATCTGAAAAGATCCTAACCCGGGCCACAAATGTAAAAGTTGTCACCAACCCCATCACAATTGCTCTTGCTGGCTAGAGACATTCGGAGTTTAGCAGAATATTTAGACTAGTTGAATTTCTTCACCAATCCATAGCCCCAGATCCAAACAATATAATTTTTGTGCATAACAAGTCTCACCAGGAACCCCCAAAAGGAGGAACAGATATTTAGACCAGTGTTTGGCCAGCCTATCTAAATAACCACTTGGTGAGAAAAATTATTGACCAATTTGAGCGATATGCAAGAGGTGGGAAAAATTATTTATCAATTTGAGCGATATGCAAGAGGTGGGGAAAATTGACGTCTGGCGACTAAAAAGCAACCACATGTCTCTGCAGGAAAGCATACCAATATCATTATGAAGGAAGCCGATTAGGGAGGTACTCTAATTATAATGAATTCGGATTATCATCGGAGCGAAAATTAGTTTAATGTTTCTGGATAAAAACACTTATCGGAAAACAATGACAACAAATCTTCTCCAGACTACACAATTTAGTTCTAAAGTATAACCAAGTTCTAACTTAAAGGAGAAGAAAACATATTACTAATGTATACACTGAGTGAAAGATCCATCTCCCCCGTATCCAAAAATGTAAGCAAATATTTTTTTTGTGATTTTTTTTCCACTCGATTAAATCGGCGTTCAAGCTGCGCATCGTTGTCTCTCAAGCGTGCCGACATTTTGGCTCGGGTCGTCTAAGCATGTGACTTCACCCGGGCCTCGCCGCTATCTAGAGGGGAAGGCAAAAATATAATGCCATTGCACGAAGATATATTACATACTATGACTGATATAGTGTTGAAAGACTAATAAACTCACTCCAATTTATTGCATCAGCCTCACTGTGCAAAAGTTCTTCTCTGATGCGTTTAGAGTAAAATCGTGACGACCGAGCGACGTTATGCACTCACTGTTTCAGCACATCTGGTATCAACATTGGGAAACGATGAAATGTCACGGTTTTTGGAAGGTTTGGATTCTCAGTTAACAGACAAACGCTACACAATGTGGCATGATGGTCGTGTATTTGCGGAATATCAAATTATAACAGTATACAAAATATAAACCTGCAGTCCCAAGAGCTCCTTAACGTACAGGGCGGAAGTGAGTATGAGCCCGACTGACGTCACGCAGCGATGCGCACAATACGTTTTCGGCATTTCTGATTGATTAAAATAGACGCTAGTCGTTGTAATGGCCGCACTTATGAATCTGTTCACAGGCTCTAGTTTTGATGTTTCGATATGAACAGATCGGCGGTGAAAAATCGCAAGAAAATTTTTGCTTACATTTTTGAATACGGGGAGATAGATCTTTCGTTCAGTGTATACATTAGTCACATGTTTTCTTCTCATTTAATCTGAATAACAGTATGGATTACCTAATATTCACAAATCTCTAACTATGAAAACAGCTAAGCGCTGGATATGTCACTGTATTACGACCAGAATATCTCAATTTCAGGCCTATTGATGCTGGTGAGGCATGCCTTGACAATTGGACTAGAATAAACCTTGTAGAGAATCCCAGCACACCCAAAGTCACAAAATGCACAGACTCTCCATGCGGTACACATCAGTCGGTAAATACCCTAATGAAGGCTCATCATTTTCATTTAGGAATTCGAGTAGTGTCTTTCCGCTAAGTGGCTAATCCCGTTTCAGCCGCTGCTAGGGACCATGTGGATACTTCGTAGTCTCTACATGAACATATGCAATAAAAGCGCGACTGAGAATCAACGGTATGCTCAGATCTGAATGATAGCTGCCGAAGGACGCTTTCCTGTAGAATCATATGCTTACATTTTAGTCGTCAGACGTCGTCAATTTTCCCAGCTCTTGCATAGCGCTCCAATTTACAGTAAAGGAAAACATGAGTTGTGATTCTAGAAATTTGATTCAGGTTACTAAATGTAGTGGATGCGATGCGAACTAGATTCGACATACGGCATAACATGGAGCTCATGTCCGAGTGCATAAACAATACTGACTTCCTCTTTAAGCAATATGTTTTCATGCATGCATATCCACACATGCGGCGAAGATCAGTTCAAGTATTCCCTTTTTACATGGTTACTTCAACTACATCTCTACAGCGATTGTTGGACATTGGCGAAAATAAGTTTATCTCCCGAAATCTATGAAGGGGTCCGATTACTGCCACCAGAGATCAACAAAAATGTAATGAACCGATTATCAGGTTTGAGCTTTCTAATGAAACTTATCTGGGCTATGGGTGCTGATGGATTAAGATGTCAAGTATATCGCCTATATATACTGTACTAATGTCTTAAACCTGAATGTTCTTGTGAAGGCTTAGTAAAGCAGAAATGCGCATCAGGGCCACGTGATTATTGACAGTTTTTTTACTTTTTTCAAACCTACATCTTCACCTCGTACAAATATAATAGAATTCTTTAGATGACGACTTTACAAACGAATATTATGGATTAAGAATACTGATCAGCGATACGGATTTGATATTTTTGGAACATCATGATGTCTTCCCGGCATCATTGAAAACTGTTGACCGCTTCTCTCTTGCAGGAAACAAGCCTATGTTTATGTATACAATGATTGTTTTTGAATTTGGTGCTAATACTGTTATATGGAATATGGAATAGGTCTTTGGATTATGGACGCGGATATTCTCTAATGGACGACGGCTGGATTATGAATGACGGACTAGACGCTTGTAATTGTAGAGAATCCCAGCACACCCAAAGTCACAAAATGCACATACTCTCCATGTGGTGTATATATCAGTCGGTAAATACCTTAATGAAGGCTCATCATTTTCATTTAGGAATTCGCGTAGTGTCTTTCCGCTAAGTGGTTAATCGCGTTTGAGCCGCTGCTAGGGATCATGTGGATACTTCATAATCCCCACATGAACATCTGCAATAAAAGCGCGGCGGAGATACTAAGGCTACGCCCGAGAATCAACGATATGCTCAGGTCTGAATAATAGGTGCCGAAGGATGCTTTCCTGTAGAATCATATGGTTATGTTTTAGTCGCCAGACATCGTCAATTTTTCCCAGCTCTTGCATATCGCTCCAATTTATAGTAAAGGAAAACATGAGTTGTGATTCTAGAAATGTAACTCAGGTTATTAAATGTAGTGGATGCGATGCGAACTACATTCGACAGACGGCATAACATAGAGCTGATGTCCGAGTGCATAAGCAATACTAACTGCCTCTTTAAGCAATACGTTTTTATGCATGCATATTCACACATGCGGAAAAGATAAGTTCAAATATTCCCTTTTTACAGGGTTACTTCAATTACATCTGTACAGCGATTGTTGGACATTTGCAAAAATAAGTTTATCTCCCGAAATCTACGAAGGGGCCCAATTACTACCAACAGAGATCAACAAAACTGTAATGGACCGATTATCAGGACTGAACTTGTTAATAAAACTTATCTGGGCTATGGGTGCTGATGGATTAAGATGTCAACTATATCGCCTATATATATAGTACTATTGTGTTGAACCTGAATGCTCTTGATAAGGCTTAGTAAAGCAGAAATGAGCATGAGGGTCACGTCATCATTGGCAGTTTTTAATTTTTTTCAAACCTACATCTTCACCTCTGACGTTTTCTCGTAATGGTTGTAACAGACTCCAAGAAATACTGCTCTAGCCAAATAAATTGACAATACCTTTACTTCACAGCATCCAGTCCAGTTGATAATCTGCCGAGGAGACTCCTTTGTTTCTCCATTCTCTATTCTGTGGCAACCTCTAGTCTCTCGAGATGGAACTGTGGTACCCTGTAGTTGGTCGAATGTATTCCTCTGCTCACTTGCAGGTTACGGTCGATCTTATATAGAACCGAACTGTCAGTTAGTTAATTATTTGTGTGAAGGATGAACACGTGTGTAATTCCCAAGTACAAATAGCTTTGATGTCCAAGGCGGCCTTATCTTTTTTCCAATATTGTTTCGACAGACTCGACTTGTAGTAAAATTAGTTCATCTGTAGCGTACACAGTAGACAAGATCAGAGCAATTAGAAGACTGTAATATATACGGTTGTCTTTCGCACGACTCTTAATTATAAGACGCCGCATGAGGATCAGCCTTGTGCACGACAGACACTTCAAACTAACTTTTCTTGCAATTTCCTGCATTATCATAGAGAAAAACCTAACATTCGAACGAAAGATTATGCGAAGTGACAGGAAAATCAATTGTTTACAAAGAAATTTTTAACTCCACTTTCCGATTTACTTCACTGATTGAAAACTTCAAAGAAATCTAAATTTCCGGCTTATAAACCAGATGAGAAAGACGTTTTAACTGACCAATTCCCTTTCTTTTAATCACTATTAAAATATTAGTAGTTCGTATTCTTTTGTAAGTTCAGGTTAAACACAAATCATACGCCTGATGAAAAACAGTACATCACGTCAACCATTTTGCTCAATGTTTTAACGGAAATCAAGTCGATTAATGGTACTAATGTTATACCGTACTCTCAAGATATTGGAAATCGATAGGAAATGTGAATTATTAAAGCAGTCTACTAAACAACCATTACTGAATCACCGAATTACGAAAGCACGGACGCCCGCCCGGTAGTCCCCATTCTCATGGCATCAGATTGTATGCCTGCCAATGTCAGATGTTACACATTTTATGAGGTTACAAACTCTGAAAAACGGAGAATGGACATTCCCACTTCAAACCACTTCGAACACTGAATTGATAACTTCACAACTTGATTACGTTGCTTAATAAAATATTATATTTTACCATCTCTTCTAGTAATTGTTCCCAGTCAGATACAGACCGACCGCGATTTCATAATTTCGCTATTCATAATACTGTGATTTCGTAATTCTGGAAAATATTGAGACGGGATTTATCGATTAGTTTAAAATTTTGAGAGTGAATACATTTTGGCACAAAAGCCGGTATTGCTTTCAACCGTGACACTTCATCCAGTATGGCCACTCTACACAGAATATAAGCTACCTGATTAATATATCGGTGGGGTGTATCCTTCGATTCCATCTATAATTTGAGCAGTGGCTTTATATTGGCAACAGCAAGATTTGTAATGCTTTTCTCTCAGCTGCGTTATCCAATATGGCCACAGCCTAGCCTTGGATTTATCGAACGGTCAATATTTTTGAAGAAAATCCATTATTTTATAAAAGTGGATGGCTGGGTTCATCAAGTATATGGTTGGTGCCATCATCTCGGATTTGTCATACATGTACATGTACATGTAATAAGTGTTCATCATTCAACATCTTTTGACAAATTGTATCGAATGATATGATACTTTGGGAATCACTGTGTGACAACCTACTACAGATGAACTCGCTGCCAGGTTAAGTGAAATCTGGAACTATGTGGGAGATTAAAAACCCCTGCTGGAATGTTGGGGAATAAACGACCTTGCTCCTACTTTTCGCTTAACCTGGCTTCTTCACCGTACAGCGCGCTCCTCTGACATGGCATCAGCATGGGGAAGGTTGGTATCGACGTTCATCTAAATGCGTTATCATATATCACGGTTGCTGCCATCTTTAACTTTCTAATCGACTTCATAGAAACTTTTTTATTTGAGTGAGGAGAAGTCTGGTATTGTTTTCAGTGGAATGCGTAATCCAAGATGGCTGCTGCCACCATATTGGAGTTATGGATGGGATAGCGTTTCTGTCAGTATATTTAATGCTCATAGCCATTGACCATAAGATTATAGCGTAAACAGATATCAGTGGGAGAAAACCTATTATGGAATTTCTGCCTGATGTGTAATCCAATGTAGCCCGTTGGGTTTCTAGCCGTAGCTTTATGAACTTAAGGAGCATTTATTGTGGGATGATGTTGTTGTAACATGAATTGTGCCAACCTAAAAAGTCTAGATATATATTGAAATTAACAAATCACAGAGCAAGCTGAAAATTCACGCTCACATAATTCATCATCGATGAAAGATTAATGCGAACCTGTTGAATATATGTGGTAAAACCTTTCGGAAGATTTTAAACTTTGTCACTTTTGGTGCACAAAATGTCACATTTGATGAAAAATTTCTTCAAAAATTTCTTCAAGTAACACTACCAATAATGCCCTGTTTATTACCAAGTACCGGTATGGAGTTTTGGTGAATAGTTATCCCTTATCAACTATGGCAACTCTGTTGTACGACATGTTTTTGCTGAACTTGATGAAAATTAGTTCAACCAGATGACCAGAAGAGCTCATGATGGTTCGCTGTAATACTCTTTTGAAGAAATTGCTCGTCAAAAGTGAAATCTTCTGCACCAAAAATTGGCAAAATTGGAAATTTTCCATAATGTTTCATGTCATAAGTCAGCTTTTTATGTCATACATTCAACAGAACAAGACAATATAAGCAGTATCTGTGTGAGTTTTCATGTTGGGTTGATTTGTTACTTTCAAAATATTGATACGTTCAAGGGTCACACCAACAGCCCATAATTACTGTTCCTTAAGGAAAGATCGGCTTCATAATTGAGATGTTGTTCTATATCACCAAGGCGTAAGCTCTTAATAATTGTCACTGAGATACCTAACACAATTTTGGCCCTGCTGCTAGATTGCATTTCTTATATGAACAGTTACATTTTGTGGAAGTTCATGAACGAATGATTTTAATTTGAGAAAGAACTACACGTCAACGAAAAGGATTCGACAACATTGTTGAAAACTTGAACGTTTCTGTGTTTCAAGGAACTGGCTTGTTTGTATTCAAAATAGTATTTATTCTATGTACCTACCATCATTGCAAGACATCGCTTATTTCCTTATATTGTATAACCATGTCAAAATATGCTCTTGACACCTTCTGTTTATTCCAAAGTTCAATGAAACACGACTGTTGTTCAACTCCATGTTGTGGAGGAGATAGATAGAGGGCCGTGGTGAGCTAACGTGACTTACTGATAGAATTTAAGGGCGTATTCATTGGACCTGTCATATTACTATTACGGTACACCTACGTAGTATTCCCTTTTCTCAACTGGCAACTATTGAGAGAGAAATATCTAAGATATTGAACAACAATGATATTGTAGCCCGTTGTCCTCACTAGTGTGAAAAGTGAGTGCGTAAAAAGGACGGATTCAACGAGATTCTGAGCTGATTTCCGAGAGTTGAACGCGTTAACCGTTGATGACGTTTACCGCTGTAGCTCAAACACGCTGAGATAAAACTTTTTAATTATTTTTTTTATGATAGCTCTTTCTTGGTAAAGCACATAGAAGAGAAGAGAAAAGATAATTTATTGCTCAATTTTGTCCATAAGACTAAGATGCATACACATTAAAACATGCATTAAAACAAATCGAACATGAGTACATTAAAAAACCGTAAGACACTACGGCGGAGCAATTAGGACAATAGGACGTTAAAAGAAACATCCAACAAGAAACAAAAAAAAACAGTGTGTTAACATCAAAGACAATATCAAAGCTGACAGACGCATACAAGAAGACAACAATTTTACATTTCAATAAATCACTGATGCTCTAGCGTTCTCGTGGGTGCCTTGGGTTACACTTGTGATGTCAGCTAATACATGTGCTAAGACTGCTGGGCATCAAAACATATATAAGAATATCTGGCCACTTCTTTTGTTATCACAGGATTTCTATCAGACAGCAGGAACAGGAATAATTCGTGATCAGTAGGCCTACTTAAAAGACAATTTATATATGGGTTGACAGTAGACATTAGTGCATCCCTTTTTCCTTTGAATTTGAGACAGTTTAACGGGAAGTTTTCTTAACTGCCAATTACCTGACATTCATTATACAGTCTTGCTCCAACTGAGTATGTGCTTTAGAATAGTTTAACCAGAAGACTATTCTGTGAAGTCATGTGACGCAGTCAGTATGTCGGCACCTCTTCCCACTTCCCTTATATGTGTTGTAATTTTAAGTATCTTCCACGTTCAATATTTAACCTGTGTGCACTAATGCGCAATTGAACCATGGTAGCACGGTGTTTCTTGTTAGGGATGGTATGTTCATTTCTGCTGTTTAACTAGTTTAATTTGTTTGTACACTTCCAGTTTGCTAGATTTATCTAGCTTCCCTTGCCAAATTTCAATGAAGATTTTCTTCAGCTGTTCTTTGGCAGAGACTAGAGATTTCTTTTGATTTCGACATCCCATGTTTTCCCAGATATGGGATAGGTTTAGCAGGTCGAGTAAAGTTTTCATAAATTTGACCCAGTTATTTGAGTCATATTTGTGATTTTCATCTGTTTGTTGCAGGAATGCTTTATACAGTAGTGATGACGATTTAGATCCAAAAATGTGCAACAAGAAATTAATAGAACCAGCAAGTGCAGAAAGGTATACTGGGAATCTCTCAAGTTCACCGAGTGCTCCCATGTTTACAGCTTCAGAGTGAACGCCAAGAATATCTTTGCGGAATTTTCGGAGTACGAGCTCAATATCTTTACTTGATAACAAAAGCTTAATCAGACACAAGGACGCCTTCGTATAACCGATCCATACTTCTGAGCCTTAACATAAAATAGATTGAATCTTTGAGTCGAAGATATTGCAAGCTAGATCAGGTCTGATAAAATTTAAGTTTACAGAATGCCTAATTCCAAATAAAGCCTTTTTGTCGCTGTATGCCAAATTGGATATCGCAGAGTTGAACTGCACATTGCTGTGCATGACAAGTCCCAGATATTTATATGAATTTACATTTTCTAAGGGCTTTTCTGACTTTGTTTCTGTATTCTTTGTGTATGGTGAAATATCACCTTTTAATGTGTGGATTAAACGGGTGCTTATTGTAGTACTCATAATTTAACTTTGTCATTTTGTTTCTGAGTTGTCTACACTCGCTATCACGCCATGGTTTGTTTTTAGGTGTTTTATCTGGTGCATTACATGTAGGGTTACCTATACATGTATTTGTTTTTTGCTTTTCTGGTCAGGTATCTGAAGTAGCAGTTAAGATACTGCTGTATAGAGAGATGCATTTATTAATCTTATTCAATTCTTCCATTAGAGTTGGACTGGTCTGTGGGGTAACGTTATTCAATTCTTGTTCAAATCTCTCTTTCACTGAAAGATTCCATTTATATTTGGTTGGGAGGGGAGAACTTTTTTGCTATTTACTCGAAGTTTGACCTTCAGCTGTAGCTTAATAATTTTGTGGTCTGAAATTTCACCCAATAGGGGTAATACTGACATATATAAGATATCTCTGCAAAGTTCGGAGTTAACTAGTCAATCACACTTTCCCCTAGTGAATTGATTGATGTTAATTCCCCAAATAGGACACCTACTGTTCTGAAATTCAATATTTTGCAGTTGTTTGATTTGCACAGGTCAATAACTTTTCGGCCCATGGTGTTAATAATAGCGTCCATGGGATTTCTATGAAGCTGGAGATCACCTACTTGGTGAACAGGTAAAGGCATGTATTGCCAATCAGTTCCATCATCATTCACAATATAGCTGATGAATTACTGGTTCTTGCATTTAGGTGGCCACACACAATAGTGTCACCTTTGCCTTGAAAATGTACAAGTTCATTTTCAGACTCTTCAAATAGTCTAACAGAGTCTTCTTTTCTAAAAGAGGAATTTGTGGGTGGTATATAAATTGCACAGATATACACACCATAAAACATGCCAATGAAATTCTTATCCAGTTTCATCCATCATGTTCCAACATAATCAGTATTTATTTCTATGATTCCTTTAGCTATTTCAATTCGTACCAATACAGCCAAACTCCCATGGCTTTTGTGGGCGTTTTTGTGTCCCGCGTTTTGTGCCTTACGTTGTAGTCGTTCCTTTCGTTGTAGTTGTACATATATTTTCCATGGCTTTTGGGTCTCATATAGTCTCTTGACACCCTTGAGTATCTCTGACTGTAACTGTCATTGTGTACGTCGCCATAGTTACCTCCCCTGTGTCTGTAGGCTCTATTTCTGTTTTGGGTTTGTTCCTCAGAGTTTCTTCTTTCCTCATAGGTCAACCTGGTTGGATTGAATTTGTTGTTGGTCCTATAGTTCTGAGATATTGGACGTTGTTGATTTGATTTCCTGTATGAGCGTGGGCGTGGTTCTGTGCCCTTAGTGATATGTTTGATCATGTCAATCAGGTTTACAGCCAAAACACTGGTACCTTTGGTGGAGAGATGGAGTTTATCTTCAGCATTTCGCTCAGGTTCAATCCTACCTGCTGGGACTAGGTTCTCATGACTAACAAAGTACACTTTATCACATCTCAGGAATTTCTCGCCAAGATGTGTATTTACCAACTTACGTTGTAGGTTTAGTCTTTCATCTCCCACAGGTGATAGCTGGGATATAATAATGGTTGAATCCGGTAGGGTTGTTTGGGTATCTTCTAGAAGTGGTCATTGAGTTGATGCAATGCTCGATGCCTTCTCCATACCTGAGATTATTTACTCCTGTGTGAAACATAATGCTGCCTCTGTTCCCGGACCCTGTTTTTTCGAGGGCTGGTTTCAAGTCTTCAATTTTTGAGGCTCGTACGAGTGTTACCTCTAAGTCTATACTTCTGCCCAGTCGTTTAGAGTCAATTAATTTGATGATTGAACTTCCCACTATCACTGTTTTGGTTTTTTGGATAGCTCGGTCAGAAGTCTCGGCAGTTTTATACCCCAGGTTTGCGGCGGGCTGAGTCATTTGTTGCTCCAGTTGCTGAACGTCAAGGTTTCTCTGTGGATCACTCTTATTTTGAGATGTGGGGGTATAGGATGTTGGGCCAGATGAAGCTCCTATCACAGTTGGTGTGGTAATCTTTCGTCTCAGAGCGTCTGCGTAACCTTTACTGGTTTTGCGTGAGAAGATAAATATTTGTTGATTTTCTCCTGTCATCAAATCTCTTACTTCTGTCATCAGCTACTTACATATGCAAGTGTTGTATCCTCATGGTCCTCATATGAACAGTCACAATCAAAGTGTGACTGAGATACATCATTCTCTAGATAACGACTTTACAACGATTATTATGGATTGAGAATACTGATCAGCGATACGGATTTTATATTTTTGGAACGTCATGAGGTCTTGTCGGCATCATTGAAAACTGTTGACCGCTTCTCTCTTGCAGGAAACTAGCCTATATTTATGTATACTATGATTGTCTTTTTGAATTTGGTGCTAATACTGTTATATGGATATGGAATAGGTATCTGGATTATGGACGCGGATATTCTTTAATGAACGACGGCTGAATTATGAATGACGGACTAGACGCTTGTAATTGTAAGGCTGACCCCCTGTGAAAATCGACCCCACGATCTATCGAGTGATGCACCAAATCGCCAGTAGTGACGTCGGGCATCTCGCTTCCTTTCCCACGCGGGGGTAATCTTTACAGGCGTAGTTTTCCTGATTTGCTGGCATATTATCCTAAACATATAGCTTTAAGACTTAAGTTGTTAATATTCGTATGTTACAATATACGTCAATAACCTTCCATAATTGTTGAGGCCTAACGACGTAAGAATATATAAGTTTTCACCATTACGACACCAAAACCTATATATATATATATATATATGAAGTAGCCTAGAAACAATATATATATATATACTGTTTCTAGGCTACTTCATCTCTTGTGGGGAATTGTTTCTATAAAAGTAAATAGAAGGCAGCATATATAATTGTCACAACATTACATTCAAGAAGGTGATTAAGAGATTTGCCTGTATTGGTATAGGACCAAATCTGAAACCTTTGCTCTCGTCTTGTTCATTCAATGGTTTTGTGGCATGTACGAACGTTCTGAAGGAATTATAAAGGTAATACGAGAACGTGGTCATTGCCACGGTCATCCGTATTCTTATTCTTATTTAAGGCTAAAGTCGCTGATAAGACACCCTACGATTATCTGATTTGTACTAAATTCACGGCGATCTTACCGATGAAAAAAACTTGGAGGTAAACGGGAGTGGAACCTCAACGATTGTATACATAATCAGATATATTAAAGATATAACCGCGATATGGACGGTAGAGCTGATGATAATGTGCAAAAATACTGTTCTTTCAATTCCTTAAGGCCGTTCTTCAAACAAAATCGATAAACATACTTCTAGAAGAGAACAATTAGCATCATTCTTCTAGATTGACTTAGAGACAACCAAACGACGGACATACATGTACATGTACGAGATCCAAGGACAGAAATCACATCATCGAGGCTCAGTCATGAAGCCTATCATATAGCCTATCTTGCTTATCGCTCCAATGAAGGCAACCTAATTAGTCTTAACTATTCGTTCTTGGAAACCTCATTTATCAAATCATGCCATGATATTTGCTTGATCTATGCGATACACACAAGAGAGCAAATACAAATGATATGTTATTTTGATATAACTCGTCTTATTCAGTTCGCTAGAAATGAAAAGTAGCTTCGTTTAGGTTTTCGAGGCCCTTTTATCCTGCATCCATAGAATCTTTTCTAGAATGCTTCTAATATAGTGTGGACAATTTTTGACAGGGTTCAAGTTTACAAGTGTGTTGGTTGGATTTCAGGCCGGTAAAATGGCATTTATTTTGAAACAATGCTCAGTTTAACTGAAACATTGGTGAAAATATAACTTTCCATCAGAATGAACTAATTTTGTCTTATATTACCGGGATATTGCCTGATTGTGATCAAATATGGTCGTAATCCGAGCATTCTCTCTGACTCAGGGACAGAAAGAACTTCGAAATTATGCAAAATATTTTTTCCATCTCAAAGAATCTATCACAATGGATCCTTATGTCTTATGAACTCAATCGCCTTATCCTCAACTCAAGATTTTCACGGTTTATCACGCTAGCGTTTGTCACCGGCAATAGCGGAATATCTGATTTAGTGTTAACGAAATGAAAACATTACCCATCCACAGGGATCCATCTAAATCATCAATTTAATGTTCATAACTTTTCTATTTAATAATCAAATCAGTCAATTATATGTCATGTTACAGGTAATCGATATGGTAGACTGCATGGTGAAGAAGTTACGACTATACGAATTGTATATCTGACTCAATGCAACGAATAGGACCGGAACTACGTCATATATTTGATGTAAAAGTAGCTTTTATTACTTTTCCCATTTCAGGAAAACAATTTCACGACCTTTATCAGCACTGAAGAGTGATACCGGTACAAATTTACATTAGTAAATCCTTGGACTCCATATTAAAACTTTGAAAATTAAATACGCAACATGCTTAAAATTTTGAGACAATTCGATTTTATACCACAGATATATTTGGTATCTATGAAACATCTTTTTGACCGCTAAGTTTCCAATGAGTGAAAAGTTCGCACTTATTACTGCACGGATGTATCACAGGAAGAAAGAATTGGAAAGAATTAGAATGCAAGCTAGTTTCTCTATCCTTGCTCCGGCTCTGTTGTCGTGGAACATTTCCTTTAGTCTCGCAGTTATATGTTTACTTTCATCAATGTAATAAATTATAGTATGAATACATTTGTCTCAACATTTTTTGTGTCCATCACGATTCATACGTCCGATATTAATTTCCTGATTAACCTTTCATTAACATTAAGCTTCGGTACCTGTACGTTCTACGACTGTTTTCCAGCTTATACCCTTTTGCCAGATTCCCTGGAATTACAACGCATATAAGGGAAGTAGGAAGAGATGCCGACATACTGACAGAGTCACATGACTTCACAGTATAGTCTCCTGGTTAACCTATTCTAAAGCAAATATCAAAAATCTAACGATTCGTGATATGTGTTGTATCCCAGGTACGCTTTTGTTGTACCTGTTTACGTGGCGACTTGACTGACATGACCACACGGCCCCCAGCACCGCGGTATTAGATACAACTCTAGAGAGCTATGATGAAAATGCTCTTAAAGGTCAACCCAAACGGAATTTTTTTTGGTCTAAAAATCCTTAAAAATCATAGTTCATACTTCACTTTGTATGAAAAAAATATTGAAAAAATTCTAATCTGATCAGAAACACACGTAATATGGGAGCAAAGTGGGCTTTTCCACACTTTCACAGCTGGGTTGATGACGTCACGCAGGGAAGTTGCCTGAGAAAAAACAGCGGATAACATGGAAAGCGAGTGCAGTCAGAGCTCCGGTTCAGATGTCGATTCGAGCGATATCAGCTGCTTAGATGGAAATATTTTTCGCCAAGAAGATGAAATAGACATAGAGGAGGATGATGACGGGCAAATTAACAGTTGTTTGCAGACCAACGGCGGAATTCAGCCCTATCAATTTGAGCCGTACGGCTCCGATTCTGACAGTGACAACCACTCTGACCATTTGCGTACACTTCGCCATCCATAAGATGGCTTGCGAATCGTGAGTCTCCATTATTGCGGAGCGATATCCGGTATATTACGGGATTCTGTTCGGCCTTCATCCGGCAGAGAACAGACTCGAGAAATCTGATAAATTACAGGTTTTCAAACCACTTGGGAAACAGATATAGGCTAGGCTTACAAAATATATAGGTATAAATAACTTTCGTATCACCCAAGAGGTGTGGTAGATCTGTAATTTTCAACAAGTAGGGCATCACATGATTCGAAAATGGCGAGTTACGTTGGGGTTACGTCGGTAGACTTTAGCTGATTGGCTGACGAAGTCACGTGGTATTGATTTCTGGAAATTCCCTCTCGCACTTGCCGAAAGTAGGCTGTAAATGGATACACACGATCCCAGGGTCAGTCTTACCGCGTATAGATGACCGAGATGGTTACAGGTTGCCACTCTGACAACGTGGAACTCGACGACGACAGGATTCGGAGAGGTCGTTTGTTGAATACAGATTGGTATGCAACTTGACTGGAAACCTTATTATCGTCATCTATAAGACCAAATGTCCATATATTTCAAACTGTATTGAATGTAGAACGATTCTGTGATGTAACGAACGAGCACATCTGTGTTGTTATTGTTGTTACTGACCGAGGCAGCCTTTTCGAAGGGATAAACTCCGGGATTCGGCAGTATGGACAGTAAACTGTTGATAACTCTACTGATATACGTCCGACTTGAATTTTGTTTGTTTTCCCATAATCCCCATGAAATACCAATTTCAGAATTATATAGTTTGATAAAAAAACTTTGGACATTCATGGCGAAAAGTAAGCCGTGGTGAGTGGATCGGCATTCACATTTGCTCAATTTTCGACAAATTACCTCAATTAAATTGAAATCGAATGATATTCCCACAATCTCAAATGTCAAGGGATTATGAAAGTATAATTATCACTTCTGTATCTACAGCCATTCACTCCAATTGGTGTTTTTTATTTATTTACTTATCAAACGTATATATATTTATGAAAGATCATTTTATTATTATTATTAAATAGTATATAATTTAGATAATTTATTTGCGTGAAGTTTGTGCCAACATTTGGCTAAAAACGCATACATAGAATGAATAAAATTGAACATACAAATACAGACATTAAGACACATTGGAACAAATGGTTAAACGTGTATATATGAAATAGAGACTCATCCAGTCTAACCTGTAGGTGCTCAAGCAACAAATGCCACGCGAGAGCGAGCAGGGCATGTACAGCCGTCCCCCTGCCCGAGGCCTCGCTTGCAGGCTAGGTTCGTTCAGCCGATGTCCGTGATAGATTCTCCTTGTCCGATTTCTTTGCCGTCACATTCTGATTGTTCTTACGTTTGATAGTTGGAATAGCTGTTCTCTTTAGTTTTGGTTTGTACCCGAATTCAACTGCTACGCTGTAGATGTCCTCGAATGATGTCTTTCTGTCAAAATGTGCCGAGCAAATTATACGAGTACTGGCTCGGGCCCTCTTTCCACACTCTCGTGTTGCGTACAAATTTCGTCCAATTTACAACGATTTTCTCGTCTTTGGGCCACAAATGAATACTAACACCGTCATCTGTAGTAAAACTGCAACCTCCCACTACACAACGTCGCGGCATATTTAAACATGAAGCTGCGCTATCGAAACCCCTCGGCTCTGAACCCCAGCTATTATAATGTAAGGGGGTCTCTACCAATTGATTGGCTTGTGGGAAGAAATATTTACCCCAGGTATTGTAAGTGTACTTTCTTTGAGAGAAAAAAAAGTTTTCCTCCCCTTCAATTAATTTGTTGTTGGAATAAATACATACACTATAGATATACGTTTGTCATATCTTGGTAAACACAACTAAAATTGCTGAAATAGAAATCATTAGAAGAGAGCCAAATTTGGGGAAACATTTAAGCGGTGGGAATATAAAATGACGTGTGAAAAACTAAAAAGTGTTGTTAGGTTAGGTTGTTAGCAAAACAAAAAAGTAAAACTACAAATCATGTTGTGAATAAATTTTGTTTATTATAATAACTGATAAAAAACTTGTTAGTGGAACAAGATGAGTGAATCATATTAGTAGAATAAGATCAATCAGGTGGGGGAATGGGTGAGCAGTCAGTTTTTGGGAGGGATGAATAACTGTTAATGGAACTTTAATGGAAAAAGATCAACAACTTCAATGAACCAACTGTTTGCGCACCTTTTGTGGGAGATATTTAATTGAATGCGACCCAGACAGCCTTATGAAAGGAGTAATAGGTCTCTGAAACACCGCACTGCACGTTTGGAATGTTTGTATAGATGTGGTCAATTGTTGTTCTCATGTCTGTTGTTGGTGACAGTATTTGCTGGGACAGGCCACGGCAAGTGAAGAAGCGGTCAAGATCTCTTTTATCCTTTGACTTGTCCATGTAGTTGATGTTGAAGTCACCCAGGACAATAAACTTTTGTGAGTTTGACACATGTACATACTCATTGAATGCAGAGTTCAATGCCTACACACAGATGATGGTCACCCTACTGCCCATGTCCTCCATGTTTTTTGGAACAGTTACAATTATCTCTATCTGATTCCTGTTGGCCACCTGTGGATACCCTGGCTCCATGGAGACTTTGTGGTACATTGCCATTCCATGGTATGGTCGAGTTGTAGATGGTGTGATGGAATCATTCCTGAAGGATGTGAAACCAGGGATAGCTGTGCTATTATCTGAATCTGATGGCAGAAATCTTGTTTCCGCACAGAACAGAATGTCAGCAGCAGTCAAGCTGTCATCATGCTGCATGTCCAGTAGATGCTTGTGTGCAGATTGAGCATTGATGAAAGCCACTTTATTTTGAGCGCTGACGTCATGCAAATATGACAGGGGTGCTGAGTATGATTTCCTACGAAGTCTTTGTATTTCCATCTTCACTTCATTTGAAACGTGAATCTTCTTTGGATCCAAGTTGATGACATACAGCTGCTCCAGTGTCTTCACCCTGCTCAGTGCCACGTAGTGAATGTGGGCTTGACTGCGCCCAGTGAAATCCACAACCAGCTGGGACTCTGTGTCACCCTGTGACCGATGCACAGTCTTAGCTGATGCTGGTCGTAAGGGAAACTGTACCCTGATGACTTGATGATTTTTTCCTACATGAAATTTGCGACTGATCGGTAGTATAGGTGTCCACAATGGATTGATAGTTTTCTTATACAAGTTCCGATGATCATGACGGGTTTTCCTCCCAATATCTGCGCATGGGAATTCAATCCAGATGACACCACATGCTTTGCCATTGTGATGGGTTTGTAACTTTCTAACGATTCCTCCAGCTCCATTTGTAAGACCATCCACTGTGTCAACATTCACTGCTATGTCATACTTCAGCCCTTCAGCCACTGCAGAACTGTTTGCAACTGCAAGGTTTTCCGTGAGTCATCTGGGACTCGCGACAGAATGTTCTGTTTTAGCTGTGGATCGACAGGATCAGCAACCGAGTCAATGGCTTGGATGGCAGTCTTCAGGGCTTTAGTTTCTGTGTAACATCGAGTGTTGTGTGCATTCACTTTATCATTCTGAAGAAACAAGTGGGGAAAGCTGAAAATCCTTGAATTTAGTGATGGTCTGGGTTTCACAAGCCTAGTCTGAAGGAGCTGGACATCCTCAGAGGTCATGTGGCCTTCGCGCATCCTGTTAAGGAGTTGAGCAAATGCTCCTCCATTGTCCTGCCTCATCACTTGTGTCAGTTCAACCATGTGAACATTCTCCTGCCACAGGTTAGTGGCAAGTGGGGCATAACCATCTCCTCGATTCTGGAATATGTAGGAGTCGCATACAGGCTTGAGTTGAAAGAGGTCTCCAATGAACAATATCGAGTATCCTCCAAATGACTTGGCACTGCCGGAGATCTCTTGTAGCCTCTTGTGGATGAAAGTCATCATTCCTGATCCAACCATGGACACCTCGTCGATGAAGATGTACTTCAATTCCTGAAACTGTGTACGTAGAGTGTTAAGGCTGTCACAGTCCAACTGTTTGTAATCCATCTTTTGGCTGACTGGTATACGGAAGGTGGAGTGAAGAGTGTTACCCTGTATCAAGTAGGCAGCCTTTCCTGTTGGAGCTGTCAACAAAATCCGTACCTTGTCAGGATCTGAGCCTGCTCCTTTATTCAGATATTTCAAAAGTGACTGATAAAGTAGATTGGATACATGGGTCTTTCCCACTCCGGCACCTCCAGAAAGAAACCTGATGATCTGTTCATTTGATGTTTTTGTGTGATACAAAATGCTGTACAGAAACTGTTTCTGTTCAGTGTTCAGTGTCCTCATGTTTTCTCTATAAACGTCATCTGTCATTTCATGGTTAGCATGAAGGTCTTCTTGCTGTGCACGTGCATGCAAACCCAGATCTTCACCAATGTCATACTGTTCTGCTGGGGGGTCTTGTGCTCTCGCCAGCTGCTCCTGCTCTGCATCAATGGCCTCGGTATGTTCAGTACATGGCGCAATTTCATCCCAGGCATCCTGCTGATCAACAGAGTTTTGTAACGTGGTCTCTGCTTCATCCACTTCAGTAGAGTAGGGCTGATAGATGGCTCTGATTTCTTCCACTGAATCTTTGACCTATAAAAATAACAAGATTACTGAGGTTGATGGAAGCTGAACAATGTGAATTAAGTGAACTGTAACATAAGCCATGAAGAGACCATGATTTTGATTCACATTGGTTAAGTTGGGTGTTTGACTCTTGAATACGCTGATATTAGGATATCTAATTGCTGAGTTACAAAATTTTATTCCCCAAGTATTCCATACCTGATTGTACTTGTCTTCGTAAGTGCTGAAATCTCCAAGGATATCGATCAACTCATCCCGCCAGTGTGTAAAGAGCATTATTAACTCTCGATAATGCTTTTCTCTCTGAGTTTCTTTGCTGAAATGATATGTTCGTAGAATCCTGGGTACCTGTAAAAGAGAAATAATGCACAACTAGATTTACTCACTGGTTACAGCAATACATGTAACTGGACACTATAAGAATTAATTTAAAAACAAACATAAATGACATTTTGGCTCCAAGGAATGTCTGGTTGAAATAGGTTTTGAGATGTTTCCTTTTGCTGAATACTATAGACTTGAAAAATCACAGCCATATAAACTTACCTTGCGCCTAGTGTAGTCAGTTGTGTCAGTTGATATATCTAGTTCATCGTCATCTTCTGTGTTTGGGTTTTGGTCTTCAGCATTGTCATTATCATCCACTTCAGGAACATACCCATCTGGAGCAGATCGAACCTCTTTACGCTGTCTTGGTTTGGTATACTTTGCTTGTTTGGTATAACAGCAGGCAAATTCTGCTAGTGACACATCCTCCATTTTTCTAGGTCTGTCCATGTACCTGTCTATGAGTGATGCTGCTGCGACTTCCTCATTGTCATCATCCAGTGTTTGTAACACATGCTGTGGTTTGAGAAGAAATACCCGGTCTTCAGAGAGATTGGTATTAACAAATATCACTTGCCGTGACGCTTTTTTCATTGGGAGCTGCAGGAGTAGGTAGCAGGCTTCCTGGGCACTAATCTCGATGGCATTGAGGAACCGATTACCAACCTGTCTCAGTTGTTCCTTCACATCACTGCCAGACTTTTTTGATTCATTAGCTGCTTGACGGAGAAGCTGGCTCATGCTTCGCTGAGACTTGGTTACATATGTGGACACGTAAGTGGCACACGCATATGTATTTGTGACAAACTGGATGTCCATGTTGGCTTGCCATGCTTTTAAGATGTTGGGGTTGTAAGCATTAATCCGGATTTCTGATGGTGTACGTTTCAAGAAGACTGTTGTGCTCTGTAAAGAGAAGCGAATAGCATTGATATACGTCTCATGTGAAATGTTCAGTTTCTGCAAGAACTTTTCAATGGAGATGTCTTCTCCCATCTTCATGGCATTAAGTTCGCTGACAATGGTGGCCCACACTTTCTTATACTCCTCTGGATGATCGTCTTCACTTGTCAGTGGTTCTAGAATCTGCGTGGATTGCATGGGAGGTAGCGGGTAGTGAAACCGACACTGAAACTTTTTGCCTTTGCGACATGTGTGAGAATGGTGGTGCATCTGAGACTTTACTAAGCCAGCTAGTTGTTTGTCTTCCTCAACGGTTGGTAGATGACATGTGAGGATGCTGTCTATGTACTTACACACAGCTTCATTGCTGTCTTGTCCTATTCTTGGCGCATTCTTCATCCACAGCAGACAATGAATATGGGGACTGCCTCTCTGTTGAAATTCAACCCGATAGAAATGATCAAGGACCTTGCCTAACGGTGCAGGGTCACTCTTCAGGAATTTGAAGAGAAGCTGAACTTGGTAGTCAAACTGCCTGGCACATGTGACTGGATCGCTCTGTATCAGGTGACATTTTTCTTGCCAAGTTAGATGTGACACTTCATCATCTGTGTACTCTCTATTTACAACTAACCGTCCCAAAATTTTCTGCAGCCGAATAGGTGGTGAACAGTGTGGCTGGTCCTAGGTGGCGAATCATTGCAAACAACTCTTTTGATACCAACTGGAAGTATGGAGGTGAGCCTCTAATGGTGTTGAGGAACTTGTATCCCACATCGTGGAACACAATTTCATTGAGGTTAGAAGAATCTTTGAGTGTTCCCGCATTCAGTTGAAGACCATGAGACTTGGATTTTCTGACAGCAATCTGGACCTTGTCTAGTATTTGTTTCATTTGAAGTTTCTTGGTTTTGAAGAACAGATTATCCACATCTCTTGCAACCCTTCTATCAGCCCTACGTAGCTCAGATTTACAGAGTTCACTGTAGTACACAGGAACCTTTCTGTCTTCATTTTCAAATCGAGCCTCACCACAGAATATGTTGGGGTATGCCAGTTCTTCAGAGTATTTGTCCTTAAAAATACTGATTGGAGTGCTTCCTTGTCCAGGCGCAAAATTGTAGACCATATCTCTTTCACTATCATCTATAAAATCTGGCGAAGTTAGTAGGGTGTCTTGAATCCCTGGACTGCCCTGTTTATCCTGCTGATCATCACATTCACTCCAATCACTGTCATTTTCCTCTTCAGTGATATTACTCATCGAAGCACCATTGACAGCTCCACTGGTTCTATCACCGTTGGCATTTTGTGAAGACTCCCTGATGGGATCAGCAACACCTGAAGAGTAGCTTGGCAATGGATCATAGCTAGTGCTTGGTAGTGGGTTGTCATAGCTAGTGCTTGGTTGTGGATCATCATAGCTAGTGTTTGGTTGTGGGTCGCCATAGCTAGTGCTTGGTTGTGGGTCGCCATATCTAGTGCTTGGTTGTGGGTCGCCATAGCTAGTGCTTGGTTGTGGGTCGCCATAGCTAGTGCTTGGTTGTGGATCGCCATAGCTAGTGTTTGGTTGTGGGTCGCCATGTCTAGTGCTTGGTTGTGGGTCGCCATAGCTAGTGCTTGGTTGTGGGTCGCCATAGCTAGTGTTTGGTTGTGGGTCGCCATAGCTAGTGCTTGGTTGTGGGTCGCCATATCTAGTGCTTGGTTGTGGGTCGCCATAGCTAGTGTTTGGTTGTGGGTCGCCATAGCTAGTGCTTGGCTGTGGGTCGCCATATCTAGTGCTTGGTTGTGGGTCGCCATAGTTAGTGCTTGGTTGTGGGTCGCCATATCTAGTGCTTGGTTGTGGGTCACTAGGGCTCGGCCTGAGATCATGTCCACTTGAACATGGGTCTGGGTCAATAGCATCCCCATCTCCAGCTTGTTCAGCATCATCTGTAAATAAAAGTATATATACATGTGTATAGTACACATCTACAGTATGCTGGGAAAACATGTAATTCACCGCTGCAAGAAGAAGCAAAGAAATATATTTCATAAATGGTTAATATAGATAATATTTTAGGCTTATAATGTTCCCCGTTCCCTTTCTCCCTGTGTCTCTTTACATGTATTTCTGCAATTAAATAATAAGAAAAAAATGTCAGACAAAATTGTCAAAGCTTGCAATCACTGGAAGAGAAAAAAGTACTTACCTTCATTATGCATCCAGTTCATGTCGTATGTGACACCTATATTTTGGAACAGTTTTCATGATTTGCCAGGTAACTTGCAGCTTGTCGGACCTTATCAGGGCGGACATTTTCAGAAAGAACATGGTGCTTGAACTTCAGATGTCTTTTAAGTTTTACTTTGATGGTCGAATCTTCACTGAAGGGATGTGGTAGGGTAGTGTACGTTGTGGCGACATCAGCAGGAACATTGACAACATTTCCTCTAACCTTCCATTGACCACCTCTTGGTGCTTCATGGATCTTCATGAAAGGAATTCGTGGAGAGACGAGTCACCATTCCAGCTGCTTCAAATCCTTCAAATGTTCAGGTAGTGGAGGGAATGCCATATTGTTCGCTATTGCACAAGGTGGATACTTCTTACTTTTCAAATGCTTTACACATGTGGTGCAAACCCAGATGAGTTCTTCCCTTCCACTAAGACATTGATGTACAGCTTCACAGTCCGGGAAGTCAATGTTGGAGATCTCTTTGTTGCGGTCTCACGACTCTTTTCCGTTTGTTTGTAGGCCTCTACTGTTCTTTTTCTTTTCTTTCCCTTGGCTTGTTGTTCATTCTCTGCTTTGGTATAGTCTTTGTCTTGACCCTTTTGTTTCTTTGTTGCGGTCTCACGACTCTTTTCCGTTTGTTTGTAGGCCTCTACTGTTCTTTTTCTTTTCTTTCCCTTGGCTTGTTGTTCATTCTCTGTTTTGGTATAGTCTTCGTCTTGACGCTTTTGTTTCTTTGTTGCGGTCTCACGGCTCTTTTCTGTTTGTTTGTAGGCCTCTACTGTTCTTTTTCTCCTTTTTCCCTTGGCTTGTTGTTCATTCTCCGTTTGTTTGTAGGCCTCTACTGTCCTTTTTCTTTTCTTTCCCTTGGCTTGTTGTTCATTCTCTGTTTTGGTATAGTCTTCGTCTTGACGCTTTTGTTTCTTTAATTCTGTCTCACGGCTCTTCTCCATTTTTTTGTAGGCCTCTACCCTTCGTTTGATTCGTTTTCTATCTGATTCGGTTTTTCTTTCAATAAGCTTACAAGACTCATCATCACGTTTCTTTCTCCTCTGAAGCCTTTGTCTCTTACGTTCAGTGTCTTTATACTTTGAGATTCCTTCGACACTGGCCAGATCACTGCCAGCCTGCTTTTCATGTGCTTTCTGTAGTCTGTAGTGTGATTGCCAATACTGGTCTATGTTGAAATCCACTGTTTCATCATCATGTCGTAAGGTTTGCATTGCCTGCCGTTTTGCCGCCCGTCTTTTCTCCACACTCTGGAATTTTGTTTTAGGCATTTCGGCAAGTGGTTTTGGTTAAATCAACTGTACGTCTGTGATTTCTGAAAACAATTAACTGGTTGACAATGGGAACAGAGAAGGCTGAAAATTACCTTCCACATGACATCTGTATAAAAATATGGTGTGATACACATGTGCAGAAGACAATATAATTTTGAATTTCTCTTGACTTCTTGATGTAGCATGTGGAAGGTAACTCTAAAATTAGAAAATATGAAACAGTACATGTACATGTATGAACATACACATGCAGCAATAGAGCTGAAATGTAATAGACAACAGATGGAAACAATATGCACTCTGATAAACAGTAAAGAGTCTTCTCAGCAGCACTTGCCAAGAAGCATAAAAGACTAGAAAAAGGGCGTTAATAAAAATAAACAGTTCATGAAATGATTAATGGTATATCAAGTATGGACAATGAACCCGTGTCCTCAGTTCCTCTGTGCTGTTCAAAGTCTATATCTGAAATGAAAAGGATATACATGTATTATTAGCCCACTTAAAATAAATATTCAGATCAATGTGATTTGACAGAAAATTATGACGGTTTTATAGTGCAATGCAGGTTATAATGAAGAGGAGGTATACATACATGTATGATGGGTATATAGATAAAGTTTAATAGTTTAGCAAAGTAAACCAGGACAAAAGACTTGTTACAACACACTACAGTGTCTAGCTTGCTTGACAATATATCACTGAATAGCATTTATTTGAAATGTAAATTGAAGGATTAGAGAACGGTGTGGTTTAATTGAAAATATTTCAACAGATTGTGAAATGTTATGTAGATAGAATGGATCAGAAGATAAATGTTGGGAATTACTGCAAGTAGATAGTTACAGGAAGTACATGCTTGAATGATGGTAGTATACAGTGCAAACAAAGAACTAGTGGTGCAGAGTTATTATAAACAAACGCAGTGCAGTAAAATGGCAGGTAGGTGTATAAATGTCATATAACAATATAAACTGATCTACTGGAATAGTAAATGTTGGGAAAATGTACAGAAATTATTAACAATATGTCAGGGAAAACATTTTCAAACAAGCGGTTTTCTAGCTGTAACGAATGTAATTGTAAAACAGTAAAATAAACCATGCTCCCTTATATGGTGAAAAATTATGGTTTGGACTAACCAAAACTTTTTTTTATATAAATCTTCATTTTCAACTGAAGATACAAAGATCAATCTGAAGTATACAATTATGGATATAAAGGAGCATGGTTTTGTCGCTCACCAAATCTGCATAAATGTGGTCTCCTTCCAGTTCATTTGTCCTGTGGGTTAGAAATATATTGTTATTCAAACCCTTTTTTTAACAAGTAACTGCAACAAAAGCAGTCTCATTTCAATGTGCTGGATACATCTAAGAAACACAATGGCAAAATGTTGTCACTACAACAGAAAGATAACAATATCTACATGTACATGTACTGTACAGTGCAATGTCATCATCATTGATATAATGTGACCTGTGATATATGACACAGATTCTCTTAAGATTTGGTGTTGCAGAAACTAAGATCAATAATAATGACAAGTAACAGCTTTAATTATCTGAAGACTTGTGTCACTGTCAGATGTGGATACATCACATTCGAGAGGCAGTAAGACCAAAAAAACTGATAAGAACTTTAAAACAGATAAATCACAAGCTGACAAATGAAACACATAACGCACACTTAACCTTGAGCGTCTGAGAAACTACGAAAACACAACAGGCTAAGAGTTTCATAACCAAGAGACATTCTTGTACTCTCTGATAGATATGGAAGGATCACTCCACAGGTGGGTCTTGATTATCAGCACAATCCTTTGTATAAGTAGGGTGAGCTTTGATACATCACATTCGAGAGGCAGTTAGGCAAAAAAATAACTGATAAGAACTTTAAAACAGATAAATCACAAGCTGACAAATGAAACACATAACGCACACTTAACCTTGAGTGTCTGAGAAACTACGAAAACACAACAGGCTAAGAGTTTCATAACCAAGAGACATTCTTGTACTCTCTGATAGATATGGAAGGATCACTCCACAGGTGGGTCTTGATTATCAGCACAATCCTTTGTATAAGTAGGGTGAGCTTTGTCACCGCTTTCTGTAGGCTGAGCTTTGTCACTGATTTCTGACAGTGTAGATGTTGACATTTTTTGGGATTTGCCTTTGACCCCTTTCCCTTTGGATGTATTTTGAGTCTTTTGGCATTTCTCTTGAGCTTTGTCACTGCTTTCTGTAGGCTGAGCTTTGCCACTGATTTCTGACAGTGTAGATGTTGACATTTTTGGGGATTTGCCTTTGACCCCTTTCCCTTTGGATGTATTTTGGGTCTTTTGGCATTTCTCTTCATTTGTGACAATATCTACATGTAGTAGCATCAAATCATCATCATCTTCCATCACAGGGAACAGCTGGCGTTTCATTGTAGGTCTTTCACTGTTCAGTGGCGTGCCATTCGTGGGAGGTGTAACCTGTGGGTTGCCACAATCAGAAACGAGACGGCTATTTCTTCTCATCCAGTTCAGTGATTTCGCTAAAGCCTTGACTTGTCTCCCGCTGCTGCACAACTCCTTCTCCATGGCGTTAAACGTTTTGTTTATCTGGTTGGCATCTCTGTCCAGTTCATCCAATTGTTTATCAACATCATTAAGAACTTCTAGCAGTCTTTTATTTTCTTGCATCTGCATCGTCAGATACTTGGCTGCCATGATATTTCGTCTGAGTGGCACCAATGATTGGACAATGTCTGGTTTTATCCACTTGGGTTCCATCTGAAAAAAAAGCAGAATTTGTCAAAAATTGCGAAGAGTACATGTAGCAAGGGAGCATACCCATTAAGTTTTGCAGACAACTCCTAGAGGAGGGGAAGTAGGGATGGGATAGGGTAAAAATAGTGGAACACATGTACATGGTGCCATGTTTGAAGAGACCTCTAGTGATAGCATGTCCGATACTCAACCCAGCCCAACTATGTTTATGTCCTAGTACATCTCTTATTTTGATATTCATGCCTCAGAAAAGAACAATCTCACCCCTCGAGGAAGTGTGCATGTTCATTCATCATTGGCCATATAAAGAATGTGTGTTTCAATATAATGAAATGTACTCACCATTGAAAGAGCTGTATCGATGTCTCACCAAAACAACAGTACACATGGCTAGATAAATACAGTACATGTATACTAAATGGCACATGTATGTCATTTTCAAAACAGATTTGCAAGCATTCTTTGCATTGTCTAAGAGAATAAATCAATAAATCAGTCATCCAATCAATAAATAAATGTGATAGTATACAAACATGATATAGAAATTATATGCAAACTTAACATAGGAATTAGTGAATTTTATTAGACAAGGGGCATAACTCTGCAAAATACTTTCTGACACGACTCATTTAAGAGAATAAATCAATAAATCAGTCATCCAATCAATAAGTAAATGTGATAGTATACAAACATTATATAGAAATTATATGCAAACTTAACATAGGAATTAGTCGATTTTATTAGACAAGGGGCATAACTCTGCAAATACAGTACATGTATACTAAATGGCACATGTATGTCATTTTCAAAACAGATTTGCAAGCATTCTTCGCATTGTGTAAGAGAATAAATCAATAAATCAGTCATCCAATCAATAAATGAATGTCATAGTATACAAACATTATATAGAAATTATATGCAAACTTAACATAGGAATTAGTGGATTTTATTAGACAAGGGGCATAACTCTGCAAAATACTTTCTGACACGACTCATTTAAGAGAATAAATCAATAAATCAGTCATCCAATCAATAAGTAAATGTGATAGTATACAACCATTACATATAGAAATTATATGCAAACTTAACATAGGAATTAGTCGATTTTATTAGACAAGGGGCATAACTCTGCAAATACTTTCTGACACGACTCATTTTCGATAGGCATCTATTTCAGTTCAAGAGAAACAACTGTATTACGTTAGGATGTTGTATATGGAACGGTACTAAATGGCACATGTATGTCATTTGCAAGCATTCTTCGCATTGTGTAAGAGAATAAATCAATAAATCAGTCATCCAATCAATAAATGAATGTCATGGTATACAAACATTATATAGAAATTATATGCAAACTTAACATAGGAATTAGTGGATTTTATTAGACAAGGGGCATAACTCTGCAAAATACTTTCTGACACGACTCATTTAAGAGAATAAATCAATAAATCAGTCATCCAATCAATAAGTAAATGTGATAGTATACAAACATTATATAGAAATTATATGCAAACTTAACATAGGAATTAGTCGATTTTATTAGACAAGGGGCATAACTCTGCACATACTTTCTGACACGACTCATTTTCGATAGGCATCTATTTCAGGTCAAGAGAAACAACTGTATTACGTTAGGATGTTGTATATGGAACGGTTCTGAAATTATCACAATAACAAATCATAAATGGATTTTTATTTGTAAAAGGGGCATAACTCTGCAAAATATTGTCCGAGATGGCTCATTTTCGATAGGCTTCTGATTTACGTGAAGATAAATAGATGTAACAAGTTTGGTTGCCATGCATGAAACGGTTCTGTAGATATCGCGGTAACGGACGGACGGACGTACGGACGTACGGACAGCCGTACATGATGACGACAATACCCCTAGGCCAAAGTTGGCCGAGGGGTAAAAATGATGCCCCGATACTCCGAAAATCTCCAGAAATCAGCAGCTACATACGACTGTGGTATACGGCTTTAACATAGAAAATACAAGACGGCTTCCCTCCGTGACGTCACAGCTGGAATTGACAGGAGAGCGATTTTCACCTTTCAAACGGCAATATCTCGCCAACCAGACTGCACAAAATTATGAAAAAAATATCATTATTTTCAGAATCGAAAGGACTATTTTTTTATATTTTTGACCTCAGAGCGTTTGGGTTGACCTTTAAAACTCGTATATTGGTAATTGATGAGCTGTGTCGCTGTGACAACTCGTAGACTGAGGATTGGTGAGCTGTATCGTCGTCAGATGAAAATGACGGCATTTAACACAAGGGACTAGTCTGTAAGGCCCGATTTCGACCCAGCATCAGCTTCCCACAATGCCAACATATATCAAAGACCAAAAGGTCTGTACAGGGGGCGGGCCTCGGGGACGAAACGTCCACCAGCAGAATCTCGCCATATACAGGTGAAAATTACAACGCATATAAGGGAAGTGGGAAGAGGTGCCGACATACTGACAGAGCCACATGACTTCACAGTGTAGTCTTCTGGTTAAGCTATTCTAAAGCACATACCAAGAATCTAACGATTCATGATATGTGTTGTATCTCAGGTACGCTTTTATTGTACCTGTTCATGTGGCAACTTGGATGACATGACCACACGGCCCCTAGCACCGGCATAAGCGTTATTAGATACAAATCTAGAGAGCTATGATGGAAATGCTCTGACAACTCGTATATTGGTAATTGGTGAGCTGTGTCGCTGTGAGAACTCGTACACTGGGGATTGGTGAGCTGTATCGTCGTCAGATGAAAATGACGGCATTTAACCCAAAAGACTAGTCTTTAAGGCTCGATGTCGACCCAGCATCAACTTCCCACAATGCCAACATATATCAAAGACCAAAAGGTCTGTACAGAGAGCGGAACTCACGGGTTCGTGAAGCTTGACTAAACTACTTTGAATAGTCCATCACTTGCTGAGAGTTTAAATTAATTGCACTCGACCGTCGCATTTCAGTTCAGTTCAAGAGGCTGTCTCCTGCTCTCTGTGTTATAGACATGGAGGTGGTTGCTGTGCTTAGCCCCATTTGACATGTTTGAGGACGAACTGTATATATGGACGTGTACTTTTCATTATTTCATTACTTCAATACTTGTAGTACAAGCATGGCGAATGTAAATTTACAAGTTATTAACAATCTAACTTCTCTTTCATGTATGTCACTTGATATTTATTTCTAGTATTAAACTACCACGATGTGGTTCATAAACTGCAAAGTCGACTCACTCCTTCCCTTTTCTGTTATCTGGACCTCCTAAGGTATAAACAGATTTATTAAATCAGTGAATGTCCTACGGGCATGACGGGGGAACGAGGAGGACCAACATTGCTTTAAGGAATGTACATATTGCTCAAATATTCAACTGCAGCGATGTGCAAAAGGTGGAAAAGATTCACGACGTCTGGCGACTAAAAAGCAACCATATGACTCTACATGAAAGCTTCCCTAGGCACCTTGCATTCAGGACCGAGAATACGGTGGGTTCACGGAAGTAGCCTTAGTATCTCAGCGGCGCTTTTATATCAGATGTTCATGTGGAGACTATGAAGTATCCACACGGCCCCCAGCACTGGTGTGATGGATAAGGATGTCCTGGTGATTTGTGCCCATTTTCATATCCATTTCTATTGCAACCAAGGACGGACACTTGTCCCCAATGTGGGGAAAACTGTCACTGCTGCGTTAGAAGGTAGCCACCGGACATTCTGAGCCTCCACACCAGCAGTCGAGTACTGTCCACCCAGAATAAAGCTCTTTGCTCTGAAATATTTGTATCTGGTACCGCTCACGTCGGTACTAAAGGACGTGTGATCATGTGAATTCAATATGTCCACTTGAACAGCTACAATCAAAGCGTGGCAGGGATACGAATCATCACAGAGATCAACCTTTTGGTTCTTGTGATGTTTTAGAAATCAGTCTATTTGTCCGTGGGGTCATATGATAGTCTTGTCAGTACTCCAGCATCGTTTTCTACCACCCATTCAATGTTGCGTTTAATAAAGGAAAATCTTCTGTTTATAATCGAAAGACCTTTTAAAAAGGTACACTTTCTGAAACCATATCTGACATTCATTAGCCAGCCCTCGTTCATAATGAAAAATAGTATCCAAAGAACAAATCATGTTTATATGAACATTAATCCAGTTTTCTTGCGCTCTTAATCTCTCAGGGGAGATTCAATATGTAAATCAACTCAATGAACCCTTATCCCCTGGGCCGTCTGAATTCAGATGCATGTCTGGTTTAAATTAAGGAATGTTTCATTTTCGACGATTTCGCGATATTTGGACAAAGTAATCTTGACATTTCTCAAATTTGGCGATACATATCGCATGCTGATAGCAAAATACGAGCGTAGCGTGCAAGATCTATGGCGTTACGTTTCGTAACTTGTATCTAATTCCGCTTAACCCGGGCTAGGTGCCGTATGAACCCATGTACTTCAAGATCCTCATGGTGCTCATATGAACAATCACAATCAAAGCCTGACTGAGATACATCATTCTCTAGATAACGACTTTACAACGATTATTATGGATTAAGAATACTGATCAGCGATACGGATTTTATATTTTTGGAACATCGTGATGTCTTGTCGGCATCATTGGAAACTGTTGACCGCTTCTCTCTTGCAGGAAACTAGCCTATGTTTATGTATACTATGATTGTCTTTTTGAATTTGGTGCTAATTCTGTTATATGGATATGGAATAGGTCTTTGGATTATGGACGGGGATATTCTTTAATGGACGACGGCTGAATTATGGATGACGGACTAGACACTTGTATTTGACCTTAATTTTGTTTGGGATACGTCGTCTTCTCTAATATCAGCTCACAAAAAGTATGATTTTCACTATTTTCTGATCTTTAGGCCACAGTGACCTTGACCTTTGACCTACTGGTCTCAATTTTTGTATGCGATCAGCGTGACCCCATAGTTATCCTGGTCAATTATGAGAGGAATCAGTCAATATATTTGCAAAATTAGGGAAATAAATAACGAAAGTCGGAAGGAGAAAGAAGAGGAGAATGTACGTTATATAGGACTTCGCCAGCTATAGCCAAACCATGGATTCAGGATTCAGGAGAAACGGCTATCCTTCCTGTGCGAAGAAAAAACACTATCATGGCTTATACCAATGGGAGAGCATACAATTCGGCCTTCAAGAGCACTTGATTTTATTCAGCGGTTCAAGGAACCTATTTTCAGGGTCAAGTAAGAAAATCTCCCCACACCGTAGCTTGACGAGCGTAGGACAAATTCCCCCCCGGAAAAATTTCCCCTGGACAAACCCCCCGTGAAATTCCCCCCTAGGATATTTCGCCCCCCCCCCCCGGATAAATTCCCCCCTCTGCTAGAGAAGCCAGTGGACAGTAAGACAGTACGAGAATATATATAATAATTCATCTTTATTTTATTTCAATAAAGAATAATCGTTAAGAACAAAGGACAAATACACTGTATGTGCATGTAGCACATTTATGATGATGGTAACACATCAATGCCATAATGGGACAGTTCATGTGAAGCGAATTGTGTGAGACACGGCCTGAAGACTTTGTGCAATCGTCTTGTCACCATCCCTTCTGTCAACACAGATCTTGTTGAGCCTCTCCTGAAGGTCTTTTGTTGTCCTCTTGACACATTTTGGCTGGCGTTGTCCGGCGGCGTCTTGGACGAGCATTATTGAAACAATGGCATGGTCTTTTCTCAGGTTGTCGATCATCGACCACACAGTTGGATGCGAATTGCCAACCAGTTTGGAGAAAGCCTGATTCCACGCTTCGCAAAGGTTGTTGGTGCGATCCCCTCCATCAATGGTGATGTCATGACAGTTCCAGACATGGGGGGGAACAGTGGTGGACGTCGTCGCATTCGTACAGGAGGAATCACCCCGGCTGCAGTTGATGGTGGTTGGATTCGCCGGTAGGTCCCTGTCACATAAGTATGGTCGAGGTATGTGACAAGATCCTCCAGGTCGTCGGTCGCTGCCTTGAAATGATCAGCATTATGGCTGTGTAATTGTGTAACATGTACATCAGCCATGGCTAAATCAGTGGTGATCGCTCCATTGCACAGTCTGGTTTTCCTTTGACTACATTCCCAGCGGATACGGTTAGGTTTTGTAGCCTTTTTAGTGTACATATAACCCTCGTAGCATATCCTCACACCGCCATGACTAGTTGGGATAATTTCCATGATGGAATGAATGCTGAACATTGATTGATTGATTGAAATTGCAGTTTAAGGGCCGCTTCCCGTACGGATTTCGCAGCCCATCAACTCAATGTTTTATTTTAATTACACGTTACATTTCTTAGATTGTTAAAAATGTTTACAAGCGCTGTATTATCAAATAAACAAATAAATAAGTAAATAAATATATAAATAAATAAATAAGTAAATAATAATAAATGGGCGGATGGAGATATAAACAGAATAGTAGAACTGTCTTTGTACAGGTTCATCGCTTGGATTTTGATTAGGTTATATTGGTAAGTGAGTGTTCATTGTATATTGTAGTCACGTGGATGATTCCTTTGTCTTTGTACCCCTCTGTACACACAACGCCGTCCAGAAAAAACTGGGAGAACCATAGGCGGGTTCTTCCAGAAATCTGTGCCTGTAACAATTGCTTGGAGTGGGTATTGGGGTACAGGATGGCAGGTCTACATCCTATATTGGTGAAAGTCAAAGGATCATATTTGCATTAGACAATCGTTACATCGGTGGCATCTCAGGTGTGGCACATCTGATCTGTGTTGTCTTCAGTGAGTATGGTTTCAATTGTCTGTGGTTGTGGTAGGCATTGTTCGATTTGGTTTGAATGTAGAAGCTGTTCTTGTTTCCGTTGATTGTCCGTGGTCAAGGTGTGGGTTTTGGTGATTCCATTGAAATGGCTAGGTCAGGGTGGATTCTGGGGTGTTGTCACTCACGGTGCTGTTTTGTAATATTTGTCGTCATTGGTGTTCTGTTTCATGGCTGGTCTTACTCGTCTGTGGTCTTCAGTGTGCTGTGCCTGTATTACAAAGAATAGAAGAGTTTGTAGTTTCTTAGTTTCTGGTGTTATTTTTTGCCACCGACAGGCACTATCGTGATCTAAGTCACACATGATAAATAGCAATAATTAATTAGGTATTATAAATAAAAATATTATTATAATTAAAGCCGATTGTGAATGTTTGATATAACCTCCAGTCTTCTGCCCCTGCTAGAAAACCGGACGGTTAACATTCGTTAAAGAGGGTTGGAAATAAGGGAACACAATTTGATCGGTGCTCATTATTAGGAGCTTTTAATTTGATCAGTGAATTTGTCTATGTTATTGCTATGGCATTTTGATTGGTTAGTGTCCAAATTTGATCAGTCATTTCTGATCACTGACCCTTATTTCCGCCCCTGTAAAATAGTTTTGACTCTAAGCGTGCTACATTTATTTAAATTTGGTCTTTGGTTTCTTGGTGTAACCATATAATATTAAATGGTAGAGTAATAGTCAGTCGATTTGATGTAAGCTAGTAAGGTGGAGTATACCTTGTTTATAAGAGGTGATTTAGGATTTAATATAGTTGCCAACGACAGAGGGACATTTAAGTTTTTGGGCTCATTTTCCAGTGTGCGGCGATAGGGGTCATGTTTTGGGCATTTGAGTATAAAATGTTCTATCGTTTCTTCTTCGTTGTTGCATGAGGTGCATAGTGGTGATGTGTTTTTTATTAGCTTAGAGAGGTGGGATTTTAGTCCTGTTTTGCCTAGTCTTAATCTTGTGATGATGCGGTCGTCACGTTTACTGTCTAGCTGGAATCCACAACTCCGTCTTTTCCCCTTATCTAGAATACTATGTAGCCATCTACCTCGGTTTTCCTCGTTCCATTCCTTTTCCCATTTACTGTCTATTCTGGTTTTAATGATAGAATTCAGTTCTTTGGTTCCTAGTCCTATATGCACGTCAGGTGCAGTTTTGGTGAGGCTGTCTTTGGCTGTCCTATCGGCGGCTTCATTTCCCCTAACGTCCACGTGGGCGGGAATCCAAGCTAAAATGGCGTCAATGTCATTGTCTCGTATTTGTGTACATAAAATTTCTATTTCGTGTATGAGGTCAGGTCTGCTGTCGGATTTGGAGTTCTCTATAGATACCAGTTCGCTTAAGGAATCGCTAAGAATAACGGTGGAAACCGGTCGGTTCTGAAGAACCCATTCGAGGGCCTTGATTATGGCGACTAATTCAGTGGTGTATACATACATATTGTCTGGTAGTTTGAAACCTTCGTGAATGTCAAGTTCTGGTATAACGAATGCAGAACCTGTATTGTGACTTGTGTTTTTGGAGCCGTCTGCATATATTTTCAAGCGATTTTTCCAATGTATGTCAATATATTCGAGGGCAGTGACCCTTATATGCTCTGGGTTGTCCTGTTTGATGATGTAGCTATGTATATTCGTGTCCACGTGTGGTGTGATTAGTTGCCATGGTGGTATATTGACCTTGTCAGTGTCAGAGATCGAGAGATAGGAATGTCGTGTTCTTGGAATAATCGTTCTATCGTGTAACCGAGTGGTGCGGAGTCTTTTTCCCATTTTGTTTTTAGGTATTCGTATTCGGTTTTTGGGCCAAAAATTTTGTGGCATGGGTGGTTTTCGCCCTTGGCTATTGTTTTCCCTGCATATTTCATTGACAGCTCTTCTCGTCTTAAATGTAAGGGTTTTTCATTATTTTCTATTTGTAGACTACATAAAGGAGTTCCTTTGAACAAGGTACAAGACTATTTTTCAATGCTGAACATTGATTGAAATTGTAGTTTAAGGGCCGCTTCCCATACGGATTTCGCGGCCCATCAACTCAATGTTTTATTTAAATTTCACGGTACATTTCTTTGTTAATTTGCAGCACTAGATATTAAAATAAATAATTAAATAATGAATAACAATAACAATGAGGAAATATAAATACTAGTAGAGAAGAGTCGCTATGTACAAGTCGTTAAGTCTGTTATTGGTTTTTATACTGGAAAATATTTGTTATAATCGCGTGGATGATTCCTTTGTCTCGGTACCCCATAGTACGCACAAAGCCGTCCAGAAAAAACTGGGAGAACCAGGGCGTTTTCAGGATTCTTCGAGACGACTTCCCTAACGACGCCCTTGGGAACAGGGTGGGTCCTTCCAGAAATCTGTGCCTGTAACAATTGCTTGGAGTGTGTAGTGGGGTACAGAACGGCAGGTCTACGTCCTATATTACGTGAAAGTCAAAGGATCGTATTCTGTGTTGAGGTGTCATTTCGGTAACATCTAAGTGGTAGCGTGTCCGGTGTGGTCTAGGGTCGAGTATTCTGATTCTGGGTGTTCTTGCTATGCGGCGTTGTCACTCTAGGCGCTGTAGGTATTCTTGTAATCGTCATCCGTCTTCTGTTTCAGGTCTTGTCCAACTCGTCTGTGGTCTTCGGTGTGCCTGTATCATATGAAATAGACGGCTTGTAGTCATTCTCGTTTTCTATTGTTTTTCGATGCAATAATTTGATATATCTTCCTCCCAACAACAGGCACGCCCCGAATGTCAGTCACATAATATGAATAGCAATATATAATTAAGACAGCAAATAGATAAACAAATGAATAAATAACTAAACATTTCGATAGATTCAGTACTAGGTGAATACACAAATAAACGGCACTGTATTATTTCTGTATGCATTATCGTTTGATGGCCATAAGGAATTTGTAGGACAATGAGATAGACGGCCCTCAATATCAAGGTAACTCCGCCATCACCATTTCCTATATTTTATGCCGAATACCGCTCGCTATATGCGATTACCGCTCGCTATATGCGATTTGGCCGTGCTAATGTTGTCATGAATTCAATTAGATTTGGCCATCGTTTGTTTTGTAGGACAGTGGAACAGACGGCCCTCAATATCAAGGTAACTCCGTTGTTGCCATGCCTATTTTATTTCTAAATGTGTCTGTGACATTTTGGCCGGATGTTATGTATAGATAGTTTATTATGGCCATAATGTTTTGTATGGCTATGGTGCACACGGCCCTCAATATCAAGGTATCTCCGATGCAATCATACCATTTGTTTAAGTCAGAAGAATGATTTGGCCTCTATCAAATCGTGTCATAGTACTTGGTGTACTAGTAGTTGATTATGTGGAGAAAAAAAAAAAAAAAAAAATGCTGACTGCGCATGTACGGCGGTAGTATTATATACTGGAGTAATAACCAGTAGTTTTGATAAAATTTATCAAGGACTTGAATACCTGATTTCTAATGGGGGCTTAGGGTTTAATAACGCTGGTAATGTTAAGGGAGTGTTGAATTTTTTTAATTCGTTTCTAAGTGCCACACGTTGTTGGTTGTGGATTGGGCATTCAAGTAGTACGTGTTCTATTGTTTCTTCTACATTGTTGCATGCGGTACAGAGTGGTGAGGTGTTTTTCAGAAGCATGGACAGATGTGATTTAAGTCCGGTTTTCCCTAGTCTTAATCTGGTGATTATGCGGTCATCTCGTTTATTGTCTAACTGGAGTCCCTGGGCTTGTCTTTTATCTCCATCAAGGATCTTATGTAACCACCGTCCACGTTCTTCTTCGTTCCATTCCTTTTGCCACTTGCTATCTATTTTGCGTCTAATGATAGTGTTGAGTTCTTTATATCCTAATCCTATTGGCACATCGTGTGTAGTTTTAGCAAGACTGTCTTTGGCAGTTTTGTCGGCTGCTTCGTTACCTCTGATGTTGACATGCGCGGGGACCCATGCTAAGATGGCGTCTATACCCTCGTTGTGTATTTGTGTACATATACATTCTATTTTGTGTATGAGATCAGGTCTACTGTCAGATATAGAATTTTCAATGCTGAACATTTTGATTGAAATTGTAGTTTAAGGGCCGCTTCCCATTCGGATTTCGCGGCCCATCAACTCAATGTTTTATTCGATTCTCGCGGTACATTACGTTGTTTATTGAATATCTTTTCCAGCGCTAAATATGTAAATAAATAAATAAATAAATAAATAGATAAATAATAAATAACAATGAGAGATTAGTAGCAGATATAAATAGAAGTAAATAAGAATCGCTATATGTACAAGTTCGTAAGTCTCTTTTTGGTTTTTGGTTAAGTTATACTGGTAATTGTGAGTTGACTGTAATCGCGTGTATGATTCCTTTGTCTTGGTACCCCATAGTACGCACAAAGCCGTCCAGAAAAAACTGGGAGAACCAGGGCGTCTTCAGGGTTCTTAGAGCCGACTTCCCGACTGACGCCCTCGGGAACAGGGGGGTCCTTCCAGAAATCTGTGCCTGTAACAATTGCTTGGAGTGGGTATTGGGGTACAGAACGGCAGGTCTACGTTCTATATTGCGTGAAAGTCAAAGGATCATATGCTGTGTTGAGGCGTCAGTTGGGTAACATCAAAGGGGTAGCGTGTCCGGAGTGGTCTCTGTGGAATGCTGAACATTTCATCTTGGTCATATTTATATCTAAACAGAATAATAAAGCTAGCAATACAAGTGTGAGAATAGAGTGAGTTCTGTCATCAAGAAACAATTGAAGTGTATGGCATAAATTAAGATTGTCCCACAAAGCTCCATGTGTTAGATCATAGGGGATTAGGATGGGGATTATTGCCCGGGCTTGGGCTTGTGGATCAGCATGGGGATTAATGCCGGGGCTTGGACACTAGATGGACGGAGGAAACAATAGAGTATTAAATATTGATCAGAAATCAAAAGAAACTGTGTTCACTTGAAAGAAAATGAAGGTACATCAAAGTAAAAAGATTTTCAAATTCCAAATGTCAAGAAATTTAAAAAAAATGTTTTCTTGAATCTCCACTGTATCCACTGGTTTCTCCAGGTTAAAATATGCAGAGGGGGGGGGGGGAATTTATCCGGGGGGAAAATGTCCTAGGGGGGGATTTCAGGGGGGGGGGTTGTCCAGGGGGGATTTTTCCGCGGGGGAATTTGTCCGTACCCCGTAGCTTGACACACGCAAGATGGTTTCCTGCAGATAGAAGCAATCCACAGTTTTCAATGCTGACCACTGAACATCATGAAAATTAGTGTTCCATGCCATCAGAGAATTATTTATCGTGATCTTGTACCTTGTGTGGTTACCGCACATGCCTGGAGATCAATCTCCTCGCCTTCACCCACCTCAATGATTTACCCAGAGAAGGTTGCCTAAATTAGTGTGGGACATCAGAATTATGGTGGAGTTGGAGGTGAACATACCAGTGTCTAGTTCCACAATGCCATACTATTTGTCCATTCTTTGTGATGAACTCCTAGTGATGAGGGCTTAGTGAAGTCAATATTTACTGGGATAAATTATAACCTAGAACCTAAAATACCCGAACTATTTTGCAATATTGAAGATATAAAACTATAACGTAGTGCCTTCAGATTAAAAAATGCACAACTTTGAGATATTACAAACCTCAACAAAAAGACCCAAACTTCCAAATATGCTCGCACACTTATTTTGGCCCCCAATGTATCCACGAACACAAAAAGTCTCATTTTTCATGACTTACCTATTTTGAGATCACAGTGACCTTGGCCTTGACCTCAGTTTTAATATGCGACAGTCTCCCCCCATGTTTCAATACAGACACAAAAAAATGCTAAGTTTAACTATTCCCTGATTAGGACACTTGACCTTTGGAGAGAGATAGACTTAAGGTTTAACGTCGTGTTCAGTCTGATTAAATTTGACCGTACCTCAATTTTAGTATGTGACACATCCATACCTAAATTTAATATGTGACACATCATCTCGCTCTATTATATCTCATACAAACAAAATTGCACTGTTTAAGATTTCCAGATTTTGGGGCCAGTGACCTTGAACTCAGTTTTGGTACTTGACATCTACTTTTATCTACTGACACCCAAAATTTTGATTTTTATTAACTTCCCTATTTTGGAGTCACAGTAAACATATCCCCCGAATGAATCCGCTCATAAAAATAGAAAATTTCAATGATTTCCTGAGTTTTAGGCAACAGTGACCTTTTTCCTCTGACCACGACATCAATTTTAGTACACAACACCTAGTGTATCCAAAAAAAATTGCAACTGAAGACATGAGAGACAGAAAAATATCCCAGATATTGTCTGAACACTGAAATCACTGATGAACAGACATTGCTATCACATAATACATCTGCCTTTTTGGTGAGCTTATTGAAAAAATCTCCCCCAGTTGCAC
>JAVTVY010026394.1:0-10480 GCA_036873755.1 Hanleya hanleyi | reverse complement strand
ACCTGTCGTAGTTGTCATCGCCTCTCTCTGGCTCACCTTCTCGATCGCTGACATGGAAATATCTGGTAATGACTTCATATCGGTTACACGAGAGTGTAGATTTGAAACCACTGTTGCCAATAAAGGGGTTATCTGACCAGTAAAGGTCGTATTGCGGCTTGTCATCAATTCCCATGAGAACATTTGAGAGCCAGATATGCTTTCATTTCCGGTTCTGTAACGTCGGTCCATCGCGGATTTTGACCATCCCTGTCCATTTGCCAGCGGGCATAGTTATTTGTGTGTCTTACACAGTCCGAGATCATGACTGGCTTGAATAACAAATTTAAATAATCAAGCGGGGTGGCCGTATTCACGTCGAAATCCGCCGGCAAGTTCGGACCGCTCCTCTCCGTGAACGCGTTGACATTGACAGGTGAAAATTGGTTTGTCCAAACCACTAAGTCTTCACTATCACTGTCACTTCCGCCATCTGTGTCGCTTCCCTCATGGCTCGATCCATCGCTAGATTCGTCTTCAGATAACTGACATCTATGTCGATGTCCGAAGTGGTAAATCCCATAAAACTTTCGCTGTCTGAGTCGCTATAAACAACATCGTCGGGAGGGACGTGATCCGCCATTTTTGACAGCTCGCTCGACCACCAAAGGGATTCCCCAAACATCTCTCAACCCACGCTAATTTTCCCGCCACGATGACATCATTATTGGTTTAACCAATCAAAATTAAGAATTATGACCCCAGAGCTCATTCGCAACTTCTCGGGGATCTCCGGTTTGAGATGTCCCTCGAAGGCCATTGACGCCATATTGGACTAGAGCGTGGTCACGTGTGTTTCGGTGTCAGGGAACTGTCAGTGACGTCACGGGAATTATATCTTGCCAATACGTGGCGTGTGTACCATTTAAACTGATGGTTTTCTATTGAAACGTGCTTCGAATGAAAAGAATAAACAGTTTTTAGAATATCTGACGTAAATCAGAGACTCGCAGGGAAATATTTGCTGGTCGGGGATTAAGGCTTCCGCGAGAGTGATTGGGCTTCGGAGCCACGTCACATCTGGAGATTCATAGGAAATTCATGTTGTCGTCCCCCGAGCGTAGAATCAGTCCCCTTCGTAGATTTCCGCTCGGGAGTTCCGAATGCCCAGAGCTATGATGTCAGTTACGTTTCTGGGGGCTTCCCTCTAAATATAGAACAATAAATCTCGCGAGAGTTTCGACTCGCCAAAACACGGTATCATTGGGATCTGTAATGGCCGTCAAAACACGGCTACATTGGGATACGTACATGTACGACTCGTCAAAAGTCGGCAACATTGGGATCTGTACAAGTCGTCAAAACCCGCTTATATGGGGGAAAGAGTTAACAGTAAGATAATCTTTATTCTTTTCACACTAATGGAATATTCTCATGGTCTCGGGAAAGTAAATATCTTTTTGCTTAAACAATGGGGAAACAGTTAATGGTGTATACGTGCTCTTTCACCCCTGGAGTCAAACTCAGAATGGGACAGACCTGAGCCGCATGGCAAACTGATGCTACTGTAGAACTACAGCGGGTTTACAGAGTGGATTTACAGATAAACAACAACAACAACAACGGGTTTCCAAGTGTGAATAATACCGATGAACCTGTTGTCAAAACGAGACGTACAGGAATTTATACAAACAGTACATAAACAGTAACAATGATATTGTTCCGAGTTTTTGCTGTGCTATTTTATTCGCTATTTGGACATCGTTGGTTGATTTTTCCCATTGTTCATTTTGCTTGACGGCAATCGCCTCGGCAGTTTTTTTTGCCGCGGCGTATCTCTAATGCTTCGGCAAATACCTCGGCAATTGCCGATTGCCGAGGTGAATTGTGCGGGCTGAACAGGTACATGTTAGTTTTCTTTGATTGACTGATACAAGTACAGAGAATGACAACCAATTCTTCAGACAAATCAATATCTACATGAACTTTTGAAATGTGCTGAACTGTACAGTTAAGAGTTATTCCCCCTGATTGTGACGGGTCAAAATCTCTACATGTCTCACTATCCTGTATCTGAACTAAGGCCCCATAAAAACTAGAACTCCTGGACTTCGAAAGGCCACCCTACATACATGTAGTACATGTACATGTAAGATTGCATTATTTATTTAATACACAATATATGAGCAGAAGATTCGCATCTTTACTCCCCAGACTCGTCACAGGAAATGCCTCCCTGGCAACAGTCGCCAATGAGAGCTAAGAACAATTATCAATTGCTGGTGATCCACAGATCTATGTCCTGAAAGATTTGCACGCTAAAAGGCGGACAGATGCTCGTTTTTATAAATAATTTGGTTTCTATTTTCCGGAAAGGCGAAAAAAAAAGGTTCAGTATTTTCCGGAAAATAGATACCCTTGCCAAAATTTATTACAAGGTATTGGGAATGGATAGGACAAGCAAGGCCACCTCAGAAACATCTCCCAGACAACACTCACTAACAAGAACTAAGATCGGTACCCAGATTGGAATAAATGAACTTGAACTGAACAGATATGTGCGGTCAAACATAGACGACGACTGTATTTATGAATATGTGGCTTTCTATACCCCCAAAAATTAAAAAAAAAATCTCTGTAAAGTAGATACTCTGGACAAAAATAGTTATTCTCAGCTACCGAGAGTACAGACTTTTATATTTAAGAGGATTTCTCGGTATTCGGTCATGTTTTCTCAGTATTCGATCATGTTAACTTTATGGGAGCTTTCCCCTTAATTTCGACCTCATCACATCCATGAAAACAGTCAGTGACCAGTGTGTGTGAGGTACATGTAGCTCGACTGGAAGACAAGCAAAGTAGCTGATCTAAATCTAAGATATTTAATAAAAATTATTCTCTCAGAAAAAGAATATATCAGGTACATCTATATTTTTTTATATATGGCATCTGGCAAGATAGATATATTCTGCTTGTCCTGTGATATGATGAAAGATAAACAGCTTCAAACCCTGGCCAACTTGTGTGCTGTTTTGCAAAACGAAATGAGGTAATTTAATCTTTATTTCATGAGTAAAAGGTACACGATGGTGTGAAGTCTACAAATTCGGAACAATGAGTGTAACGCATAAGCAAAGTCACTCCAAATAAAGTTAAAAACGCATATTGACAGTCTCAATATTTCGACAAAGTTATATTTGTCATCAAGAGAAATATCAAAACTGACCTCGTTTCATCCCTTTCTGTCATGGTCCATGGTGGTTAATTTATATTGGACGGATTATATTAGGAATTTAGGTGAGAAATACAGCTTCTTCAACAGAGCTTAATTTGGCACGCGTATATGACGACTTCATGACTTGTCTTCAGCCGCGAGAGATAAAAGACTTGGCAAGTATGTTCCGTCTATAATCTGCCTTGATTGTGATAATATGACAACTAAGCTTTAAAAACTTATTGAGACCTATGAATTGAGTCACAACGATCAATTGATCAAATAGGCCTACCGTGTTTATTACGGACAAAACTATCAAATTAGCGCCTTGCTCAACACACGATGTTTACTGAAAATTCCGCCATGATAACCATGCTCCTTCAGCTCAAATTTTGCGCAGTTGACCTTTGCGCACACCCGGAAGTAAACAGCGAAAATGAAAGTGAGTGAATGAATGAATGACGCAAGCTATCAGAGTATCCCCTGCCATGCACCAGGGACGAGACGTCGATCGCGATAATGTGATCCAACATTTAATCCACTGTATTGATATTCATACTTTGCAATTTTGACAGCGGCAAAAAAGATAATTTATTTAATAAATTGACTTGACGACGGTAACATACTGTATTCATTTTTACGCAAACAAAAAAACGTTCCCGCTTATTTAGTTTTGCGTAACCTCCGGGTGAACTGAACGATCGTTCGCGCAAACTTTTGTGGCTTGAACTGAAGCAGTCACCTGTAAGTATGAAGTCCTGGCGGCTTAGAGACTGATACATCACCTGCCAAAATGTATTCAAGCGTTCGCTGTCAGGCTATCTCAGCAACTGGAGGCTGTATCAATTTTTCTCGTAAAAGTCTCGCGAGAGCCCAACTCCCACAATGCTTTGCGTATGCGCAAAGAGGTTTCCGCGCAAGTTGTTGTTGCAACTGGGCTTTTTCAAACCGGAAGGGTAGAATTTTAGATGAACAATTTGGGCTTGAAAGACACACTTCCGTTCATCTGAGATAGCCCAAATTCAATCCCCAGCTAGATATAAACCTCCTCTCCATTTTATCCAGGGGTTTGAACTCGGAATTCTGCTTTGTTCTCTCGGAAATTCTTGGAAACCAAGCAAGACTGCCCCATAGACTAAGCCCATTCCAATAAGGCCCCCTCCCCTTCGGGGGTGGCCTTAAAAATGCCTTGTTTCCCATCACTGACTTTTCAAAAAGTCGGACGGGCGGTCCTTTTTTATTTTTTATTTTCGTAAGGGCATAGGAATGGTTCAGTTCATTCAGGAATTCACTGATATTAAGACAGTGATAGTCTAATTTGGTCCTAAAATGGTATACAATTCATTTTAAAGTTTCATTTTGTACACGGTATTGTTAAAGATTGAATAAATACATTAGATAAATCGGCAGAAATCCCATGGCGTTTGTATTTCCATTCTCACCTCCTGCATACTGCTATATGGGAGGTCATCTCATTCTGATTTCGTAGTCGCAAACTCTCCATTCCTATGCACTCGAAAGATGGTATTGACAAAATCTGAATCACTGTGATTTGAAAGGAAAAAACATTGTGGGTGTTTTATTCCAGCAGGAAAAAATAAGCTGAGCTATTCTCACGATATGGAGAACATGACGATCATGAATTGACGATCATGAATATTACCTTGGGCTGTCATACCACAAAGTCCACTAGGCATGAAACTATATATCACTGAGGAATAGAACAATGTAAGTTCTTCAACGGAAAATAAATATCAACTATACATTTATACCGTGACAATGCTGCAGATGTTGTGTTCCTGGTGTTATACTATAAATTCATATACGACTAGAAATTTATACACAAACAGAACGAAAATGAGATTACAACCATAAAATTGCAAGCAGCGCGACAATATCACTGACAATTGTCTCCTTGATTACAGCAAAGATACTTGTCACTGAAAGATCTTCAACGAGGTCCATGCAATTACAGATAAAAAAATAACAGAATTATTATCAGTCTTGAAAAGGATGACTAGATTAACATCTTCAGTATCTCCACACACAAAACAGTCAAGTAAGAAGTCTCGATCGAGGACAGTATCTAATAACCATGACATCCAATGGCGCACAGAAGAAACATCAAGTTGCTGGCAAGTCCCGGATAATCACACAAGGTTATTCCTGATCCAGCAGGGGGTACATGTACCACAGAAATCATCTGTAAAATGTAAACCCATGTCCAAATAACGTAGTCGAGGAGCTGAACAATGAACTATGAATTTATATTTGTATGTATCAATATTGTTGTGCAAGAGGACTACTTGACACACATAATGAACAAGCTGAGTTAGCTAGTCGATCCCCCACCGGCCAGTCTATCTGAAATGACATGCTTTACCATCACTACTGAATTCTCTTAACAAGGCTCTAAGCTTTGCATAAAGGCGGATGTGCGGCAGCAATAACTGTGGAAAAAGTTCAAGATCGTAGAGTTGTCCAAATATTGTTCAGGAGGATATATTACATCCAGGTCAGTCTCTCTTTACATGTGCTCACAAGCAAATATGACTGCTGTTTACATTTTGACCTCTGTGACCTTTGAAAGTAGGTCAAGGTCACTACAGAGTGAACATGACCTAGAAGCATTCATAAAGCAGCATTGTGCCAAATATCAAGTCTCCAGCTCTCTCTGCTCTTGAACTATTATACATTCACATTGCTATCCACATTTTGATTGACTTTCGAAAATAGGTCAAGGTCAGTCTGGAGTGAATTTACAGGCTCTTATAAATCAACATTGTGCGAAGTATCAAGAATAGAACAAATAATTGTCCCTTGGATATTGTGTTCTTAAGTAAATACATGCAGGACTGTTATTCACATTTTGACTTCTGTGACTTTTGAAAATAGGTCAAGGTCAGTCCTGAATGAACTTGACCTACATGTAGAGGTTCCCATAAGACAGCATTGTGCCAAATGTCAAGGCTCATCTAGCGCTATTTGCCCCTGAGATATTGTGTTCAGCTGGGATGGTCACTGCTTTTCACATTTCGAACTGTGACCTTTGAAAATAGTTGCCTTCGAATATAATTTAAACTTTTCTTGCTTTATACACAAAATCTGAATACAATCATGGATTTGAAGACAATGTGAATACAAAATGTCCCTTAGACCAACCTGAGCAAAGAATGAGAAACCTTGTATTTGAAGACATTGAAACCACATTATGACCACAAAACCCATTGTATTCTGACGATAAATCGGATGTCACAGGTGGCGGTCTGCCTATCATCACCTTTCCATGACACTCGCTGTTTGAGGTAAACATTTATGATCAATGCACCAATGCATCAATGTCATGTTCAAGGTACTAGAGTCATCCATCTATGCTGGCGCCATGTGATCTCTGGTTGCACATCTCAGCCTAATCTAAACATTTCACTCTCCGAAGTCAACAATGATAAATGTGGACCTGATCAAAAATGATCAAAACTGATTAGAACAGTTACATAAATACATGTACTAACGAACACCAATCCTTCCGGGGGAAATACATCAATTTCAGAGAGTTCCAATTACAAAATCTGACAACAGGCTATTTCTTATAAATGTCAGGCACTAAATTAGATGGATATTTCGTTATGAAACAGATCGTAACTCAATATGACCACAATTTTGATTAATGCGACCAGGAACTGGGAGTACAGTATTGCCTCAATTTGCCTGAATCACTTTCTTGAAAGCACAAAACGTGTGTATACCATTTCCGGGCATTGGGGAATACCAACCACTTCCAGTTAGGCATTCTGGGAGATGTTTGTGAAGATTTGGCAAAATCAAGTTTAGTTCAACTTGAAGTGAAATATTGTAGAAAACAGATGGACAGAGTAACAGGAGCCTCATGGGCTTCAATATATACCCATGTATGCCTATCTCTAACCTGTTAACTAGAATTTGACCTTGAAGGATCAAGATCAGTAAACTTGATTAGGCTTCTAATTAATCATCAGTTTCATATGTGCTGTAGTTTAAATTTGAAGAGCCAAACCATGATCCTTCGAGGTACTGCAATAACTAGAATAGTCGAAATCGCCATTTCAATTTTTTGCAACTGCCCAGTGTCTGCGCAGCGAAGTCACAAAAGGTCATTTATACCAACGGCCACATTCTGGCCAGGTTGAAAGTGGGTCATATCTCGGGGGAAAACTACTTTTTTTGTAGAAATAAATTGTGTTCAGGGTAAATAAATATCTGGAGCCGTTCTTTAGCTGTTTTCCAGCACTCGGCCTATCTCTCCAACGTTAAAAACGTCAATCACCAGTTGCGTAAATGTAGTATGAATTTGGAGTGCCTATATATAGAAATGATCCTTCAAAAATAAACACCAATACTCAAATTTGGCCGACATGTAGATGAAATAGGCTACGTATCTATTCAACTGGCTATACCTGCCCGACACCAATTTAGAAGCTTGACAATAATCCTTCAGATGATATTATGTGAACAACATCTAGATGGACAGATGGATGGCAATTAACAGGCAATATGGAGTGCAGCCAGGCCTTGCTTTTCATCAAAATTTATGCGAATCCAAATAGATTCGCACATTCCAACTGTATGGGAATCCAAAGCGATAATTTTGTACAAATTGATAAAATTTTTAACTGTTGGATTCCTGTGAATTATTTTGGAGAGTGCTGAAGTCCAATTCCCATGAAAAAGCATATGTTTTTTTGCAATTTTTTCTCTTTCCATTTTTTACAATTTTTTGTCCTAGTTTTGACAAAACAATGTTCTTGAACAACGAGTAGAAGAGTTGTTCGATGTCATGTTTTATTTGCATGAAATAGTACTGTGAAGGCCGACTTCTCTTCAAGTAAGTCAAAGAACAGCACTGTTGCATGGTTTCGTGTAAATTGTATTCAACTACTGCATCAGTCTGCCATGCAGCAGGGTTCATACATTTACGAAAGGAATAAATTCCAGGAGTTTTCCAGGACTTTGAAGGTCAATAATTTTAATTTTCCAGGAGTCTTTAGTACAATAACTCCCAACAAAGATGAACGAAATAAAGAAGTTTAGGAAGAAATTTTGGCACAGTAACATGTGGCATCAGATCGCTGGTTCTCCCAGAAGAGCAAAGTGTAGCTCCTTCAAGAGTTTCCAGGAGTTTAACTTCATTTTTAAGCATTTTTCAGGACATTCCAGGTTCGCAATTGAATTCCAGGAGTTTTAAGGACTTTCCAGGAGGTGTATGAACCCTGTGCCAGGAAAGATTGATATATTTGGTCTGTGCAAAAGAAGAAAGCCTCAGCCTTCATCACCAGTTTTTCAAAAAAGTGCCTGTGAAGGTAGAAAATACTTTTATTCAACCTGATGTATTTGTGAATATTATTCAACCTGATGTATTTGTGAATATTATTCAACCTGATGTATTTGTGAATATTATTCAACCTGATGTATTTGTGAATATTCAGTGTAACTAACGTCAAAGGACCTATGAAGTAGAGTACACAGGCAATTTTTCACAGACATGTACTGAGCTGTACACTACTGAATGGTATTGCACGGAAAGGCCCACCATTGTAACTGAACAGTTCCTGTGTGGTAACCACAGGTCAGAACTGAACTGAGCAGTACATGTCAGTTAGCAACAGCCTGATTCCAAGAGGTAACTGAGCAGTACTGCGCAGTAACAGGTTGGTTACTGTTCAGTTACCATGTAGTACTGTTCAGTCATGTTCCGTGTGGTACTGCAAGTATCCAATCAGTACTGACCAGTTACTGAGTGGTACTGTGTGGATACTGGTCTGTACTGATTGGTGCTGTACTGAGGTGTACCATTCCGGGCCCTTCCTTGCGGTTACCATTCAGTTACCACATGGTACCAACATGTGGAGCTTTGGCTGTGTAGGCATTAGGACTCCGACGCGCACTGAACTCTTGAAAATCCCCCCGCCCCAAGTTGAAATGCTGCCTATATTAAGATGGGCACAGCCTAAGTCAGAATCACCAGTGATTTTCATCAAAAATCACCAGAAATTTTCATCAAAAGTAAGGTCAGCTCAGAACTTGCTGGTAACAGTCCCCTAATGCAAAAAATCAAGGTTCTAATGTTAACGGGTCTCCTTATTTTGCCGACGAAAGGATTCGGATGGGCTCACTCACTCACTGACTGACTACCGGACAATTTGCAGATGGTAGCCTACTCCGTAGGAAAAGAAAATAGTTTAACCCAGGAACAAAAGCATACAGAATATCACAGGCAAAAAAGGCCTTTTAATAAAAACAGGACAGACTAAGTTGTCGAAAATCAATTCCTAAATACACAGTTCTGTGCGATGAAGGAGGGCGTAATCCATGAAGTACACATGTATATATAATCTCGATAACACTGAATTATTATGATGACGCGAGAAAAGGAGCTTTTAACAGATTGCTAAGCTATAGGTCGAATGACACCCAGACAGGAAATTGATCCACTGGAATAATCTAGGTGACTATATATATACTTGGCAACTCCATAAAAGGTCAATGCTATCAATGTTATGGTGACTTATGAGGAATCTCCACTAGTCATGCGGCTCGCACAAATACATGTGTCACGGAATAATAGATCGATACAGCTAGCACACTTAAGCATTCATATACATGACTAGTTCATCTTTACCACAATGTAATGATGAAATGATGACCAGGTCTTTGACCCAAAATGAGGGAGAATCAGGATATTTGATAATGCTCATTTAAAAACATAATCTGATTACAAACAGATAGATACTTAATTTGTAAGTGGATCCGACACTTGAATGTCATTTGAAAAGCAGATTGGTCAAATATGATCCAGCATTATGGACAGGTATTTTTCAAGTCAGAATGATAAATGTTCCTGATCCACTTAATAATATACCATACATGTGGCTGTCGCCATCGGGACCCCTCGGGCCGGGCCCAGAGCAATTGTGGAAATAATGTTTCTGACCCCAACAACTCACATATTTGGGGTGGGCATAATTTTACCTGTATGATATAGATCATAGACAGACAAAACAATATAGCAATAGAGCAGTGATTACCTATAGTAGATGTAGTCGAACGATTACTGTCTATTCACAGCAATCCACACAGGTTTGTGTGAACTCCTGAAAACACATCCCATGGCACCGACTTTCAATAGGCTTCTGGTACTGGCTGTATTAAACAACTGTATGAAGTTTCATTGTTGTGAGTGAAGGACTTTTTGAGATAATGTGTTTACAAGGATATGGACCAACAGACAAGTATAAAGGGGCAGAACTCCTG
>JAVTVY010026393.1:0-10257 GCA_036873755.1 Hanleya hanleyi | reverse complement strand
TGACTGAACATATTTACCGCGAAGACTGCAGGTCCCGGGAAAATACATAAAATAAACTCAGATGGGCAGATTTGACGAGCTAGTCATCAAGGTTAGATACTTTGGTAGTTTATGCTCGCGTTACGTGAAATATTAAGGAATTTGGAAGCAGATTTTACTATTCTTCGAACGTTTGTCTTGGAGCACACGAAACAAATTTGTTGTCAAATCACGCATTTTTCATCGATTATTTCTGTTTCTCTCCCGATTTCATTTTACCCTTACCATAAAACATACCAACAGTCCATATAGTCAGATTTATTGAAATTTTGGCTTTCTGAAAACGTATAGTTTTAATTAGGTTTTACTCAAGTAAACACCAAAAATTGCAAGAATAATCCACCACATGGGAACTCCAGTCACTCGTCAAAACCCGTCTTCATGGGTTACGCGAACACTCGTCAAAACACGCTTACATGGGGATCTACACAAGTCGTCAAAACCCGCTTATATGGGGGAAAGAGTTAATAATGTTACATTGATAGATGTACTTGTACATGTATGTTGGTTTCGGAGTATGACTCATCCTCAAGCTCATCTTTCAAGAAGAGCCAGAGTTCATGCAGGGAATAATAACATGGGTTGTTTTTCCTTGTCTTTATAACATGCATGGTGCCAAATCCCAGACAGTTGGTTTCTATTGCATCCAACAGTGAGTGCCTCTTGTCTTCAAATCTTTGCTTCTGGACAGAATGTAAGGCTATCTTCCCCAGCAAGGGACAGGAGCATCTGGATGATGTATTGCCTGGTGGGAACAGTCAAGTTGTGGGCAGAAGGGCAGACAGAGGCTCCCAACATGGGGGACTCAACTCTTTAAAATCAACATGAACACACACTGCATGTGCATGGTGTTTTTTGTTTGGGGCTCTGAATAAAAAAGGATTCTCAATCTCTTGAATAGGAATACATGTACTAAAAGTAAAAATAAAAATTAAAAAAAAATAAAATTCTACATATTATGTAAAGATTAGTGAATCATGACTTCTATTAAGAAAGTTAACTTGACAATCCAATCGGACTGCTAATTTATTCAGATTTTGAAAGGTGATTAACTCTTTGCTACTTGCTGATAGTCTCGTTTGTCAGCCTTGTATGTTCGGATAAATGCATGCGAGAGGATTTTGTTATAGACAGTCTTTTTTTGAAGCAATATATTTGCATGTAGCTTGATTGAAACCCCGCTAAATATATATATTTTCAGAAAGCCCATACTTTAATTAATCTGTCCTTCAAAATATCTGCCCATTTGTGTCTAAAATAAAACCAGACCAGGCGAGAAAATGAAATAAACAAAAAAAAAATCTCTGATTTCGACAACATTACCGTGAGTGTATGTCCCAGCCAAATGATAGTTTCCATAAAAAATCTCTTCACGATTCGCCCAATTCAACCGGACGATCGTGCTAAAATACCAGTGCATCGTCTGTGTGGGTTTTAATCCGACATATAAATCCGAGAAACCCTTTATTTCCATTGTAAATCCAACAGTCGGCTCGCTAAAGTTTCAACGAAGCCATTTTCTCTGGCGAGAAATTCAACCGGCACACGCAGACAAAGCGGCCGGCCAATCGCTGCCATTGTCTCACACGTCTCAACTAATCGGGCTTCGCGATACTAGAGCCCGATCGAGCCCGATCGAGGTCAATTTGGTCACGCTATCAAAGAATGATCACATCTCTATCCAATCAAATCCTTCGTTATTCAATCCTATCCAATCAAATCACTCGTCACAGGTCGAAAGACCCGGAAATGACCTTTAAAATGAAACCAATATCTCTAACATTCTACCGCGGGAAATGGGATTTCGATAGCGTTGAAAATGGTCAAAAAACGGCAAATTCTTCGCCGATTTTCTCAATTTTCACCACAAGGAAGGTACGTCTTCAATAAAATAAACTTGTTATACGTTTATTGCATGATTTACAATAAAATTTGAACGTATATTGTCGACTATTTCCTTGTCCAACGATGTGGACTACCGACGACCTCTCACTTGACGAACATTTTACTGTGCGGCGATTTTTTTGCGTGGTGGTGAATTGCAGCCGGTTTCGGCCGTTATGGGTATATATGATGCCGGCCGGTTTTGGCCGGTATAAGTACGAAAGGGTTAAGTATCGAGTGTTTCCACTTTTGGAATTTCCCTTTAACATTGTTGGAGGGAAGGCAGCATCTGCTGGACTAAAAAATGGAAAGACAAAAAATGTTCACAGTGTTGTCTGCACAGGTTTACCTCTCTGGAATTAAAATGGACTTGCACTCCACATGTGGTAAGGGGTAGATAAGCTCTTGGGGCCACATGTCAACAGGAGCCTGGAGTCTGGGGATAATTTATGTGCAGAATGTTTAATGCAATTAGCTTCTGGACCAGTGGACTTTTATTTTTAGGCACAGCTGACTTTAGTGTGCCTGTTTATTGGATCATGGATCCTGGCAGATGTCAAGGGTGGCACAGGAAATGTAAACTCAGATGTTGACTGTAAAAACCAACTGGGTACCAGTCTGGAGATGAAATCTTCCATACACTGCCTGTTTTCTGTTCTTGGTCTGTGGGGATGGAATCTAAAACTGACTATAATCTGAAGAATGATAACCTACAAAGACTACATGACTACATGAAGATAATAAAATCATTCATACAAGTGAACTTTACTTTGGGCCAATTACCAGTATGCTATGGTCTCAAGAAAGAAGCTTGCCATGCAGTATCCAAACTTGGCTCTGTCCAAACTTACAGACAGTACAACAAAGAAATAAGCCCCTTCCCAGATTCAGGAATGGGGGGGGGGGGGGGGTGTAATAACACCCCTTTCTTACAGAGTAACCATACCATGAATCTTTTATTAAGTAAGTAAAACTCTTTTTTATCTTTGGTTGAAAACCTTTAGATGTAGGCCCAGCATAAGAAAAGAATGCCTAATCATAACAGTGACAACAAAGTCAACATAATCCTGACGCCTGTCTCCATTGATTTTGAGTTCTTCGTAATAATTAACAGAGTACTTTTGACTAAAGCATCAATCAACTGGTCTAAAAATCAGACAACCCGGTGTTAATCAAATGGAGCAGCAGAGTTTTCATGACCACTATTCTGTCCAACCCTGATGTTATATACTTTTAACAGCCAGACTCTAGCTGGAACTGTGAACCCGGATAGACTCAATGTTGGTCAGATCATCGCCCAATTATCTTGTTCCCGAGCATTTTTAACTATTTCAACCATTTATATAACAAGATATATTTGAAGATCATTTCAAACAGTTGAAACTCCTTGCAATATATATTGGGTTAACATCAGGTCAACGACGTATCAAAATCCCTCCGTTCACTATAAAAAGTTGATATAATTGCAACCTCTCTGTTTAATTCTTTAGAAATCCATGAATATTTCAAAAGGATAAACAATAAATATACTTTGAGATATGATAATTCCCTAATACTTTAATCGCAGGAAGTTCACTTTTCAACTCTCTTATTCAAACTCAAGGAAAAGGTAACATGTAAATTGAGGAAAAGCTGTATAAAGACAAAATGAGACACTTAGTAGCTGCTGTCATGGAAAATATTTTCTTAGCCATTTCTGCTGCACTGTGATCAAATTATTAGGGGAATTCCTGTACTAATTGTCAAGTACATGTACATGTGTATGTGCAGTAAGATTATGGGAAAAACAAACTTTTCCAGGTCTACTATCTTCGTAAATCAAAATCTTTGGATCCTTGCCAGTTCACTGATGTATTACTTTGTTTATATTTTCATTTGGAGATTCTCCAAAACAACAAAGGTATACATGTATGACTGACGTCAGAAAGAAATACATTGATAAGGGAGCGTCCATAAGATTCTGCAACACAGAATGGAGCTTTCCCACACTACATGTACCTGAACACAAGATCTTCATAATATATAATTTTAGTAAATCTAAAAATTATGTACATTTAACATTTATCAAGCCATTCATTATTGAATCAGATAATGTTATTTATTTTATGTGGAGATTATACTGATGAATCATGATGCTTATCAACTCTGTTTTTCTCAGTGAAAGAAAATTTCTACATACACAAGATTTCAGAAAAAAAAAATCACTTGGTGTTGACTATGGTACCGGTACTGATGGACCTGGACGGAAATTGTTGTTATTTCGTAGTAATAATGGCTGGTTATATCTTTATTCCGCTGTATCTGTGTGAGAGATTTTTACATTAGAGAAGCAGCAGTGAAAATTTTGTCAAACTGTATAGAAAAGAAGGTACATAGCCCTGAGTTTGCAATAAACATTGATTGGAATAATACAATAACACTCCACCCCCCCCCCCCTCCTCCACACACATAAAAATGAAAACAATGGAAAGAATAGAAAGAAGAGAAATAAAGACAGAAAATACTGAAACCCTTTTGCCCCTCCACAGGGTTTACTCCTATCACTCCTTCCTGATGAGTAACCTATTCCACATGTACATGTACATGTTTTCTCATGAATTATGATAATTACCCCAGAATTATAATATGCACCAGTGGTGTTTCTCTGTATACACATGATCTGCTATAAAATTAGCTGTTAATTTTCCCTGCAATGTATATGATTACAGAGCACATGCATTTATTTATACATTTTTATCTTGGCTGAATTTAGATGAACTAAAGACTTTTATATTAGCTTTGTTTAGTGATACACTCTTCAATGTATGTATTTATCACCAAGGGATTATGGACTAGTAGTGTTGGTTTATTTGCAATTCATTCGTTAGCTTGTTCACAGAGCTAAGGTAATTCGCACTTCGCTTTCCTGCCTAAGGTGGTGTTCACCAGGGAAATTACGTTGCCATGGCAATTTAGAATTATCCAGTGGATAATCAGTCCCCCATGCACAGATGTTCTTGGAGATCTTTCTCTACATGTTCCTGAAGGCTGCAGTTATCCATGTTTTGGAGGATACATAGGGTATATGTTTTGTGCTTTAAAAGATAGTAAGTCATTAGCTATATCCATGGTAACAGTACAGATTTTGTAAGAGGCAAGGAGAAAATCATTAAGGTCTGGCTAGGGCGAGAAAGATGGCCAGAAATTGAGTCACTGCACAGATTTTCAATTGAATTCCTGTTTCCATGGTTACCGGGGAGTTCTCTCACTGAGGGAGGCTGACTGCTGTAGATCAATGTCAACTGGGCATGGCAGGACTGATAAACATGTACCTGTCTCTCCTGACCCAAGCTAAAGGACTAAATCAGCTGCACCACCATCACCACCCTGCCCAGCCTGCTCCTGCTGTCCCACAGCCACTACAGGTGAACCGGGATTTATCTACCCTCTCTCATCAGCAGCAGACTGCTCTGGCCCATGTACAGGCCAACCTTCAGAGAACAGTGACACATGCCAGCAAGACAGCAGTAAGTAGGCCTTCCACTTCCACCATGATGAGGCTCTGTGTACAGTGCACATCTCCTACCCTCGATTATTGAGAAATATTTTCATAATTTCCTATATGGCAAAGCGTACTCCAAATCACACGGCTAAAATGTCATAGAAGTATATTTACATGAAAGGAGAATGGGCTGTAATACAAGCACATGTGAAGGGCATGTTGGTGTTATTTTCAATAAAAATGTCTGACCTTGCCCGTTCTCGCCAGAGCAAAACAGTCGTAGAGGTAACATGTGCTTGCATTGATTTTGGCTGCGCAGTGGAACAAAGAGGGGATAACATGGACCTTCTACAGGCACTGACAGCTGTCCATGCATTGTCTGCATTTTCAGCATAGCACCCTTTGTCTGTCTTGTCACTTGTTCTCTCATGTTATGGTCCAGATGTAATTTGTAACATCAAGGTTTACATGTACTTCTGATCTCTGATATTAAGCCATGATCATAATTTGCATTTCCTGCATCATAATTCTGCTCTTTGATATGCGCAGTAGATTTAATCTCAACTCTTACATTTTCAGTTATATATCGACATTGTGTGTACATTTAGCTTTGACCGATTCATCTGATGGGGTTTTTTTTCCCACACTTTCTGTTCCTACATGTATACATGCAGTATAGCCAGTACATGTATGTTAGCACAAATGCACATGTATTTATGGCTGCTGTGTAAATATCCAGTATGGTGTCCATTTTCTATCTGGTCTTATAATGGAGGCCAGTCTAGGCCAACATGGAACCGAACTATAAGCTTATACAGCCCAAAGATAAATTTGGCAGCGACTGGATCAATAATCAAGTGGAATAATAACAGTGTGTAGTACTGTGCTGTGTATTGAAGTGTCTGTCTAAAAGATATTGAGATTGGAACAGGAGAGGATGACAGATGAAGCCTTGGGAAACTGTCGATCTATACTGCTCGACTGTATCTAATAGTGCCTTTATTGGATCTCCCAATGTCGGGCACATTTACTTCTACACTGCTAAAACAGTGGCTTTGTCTTCGATGGTACAGTGAATCCTGTGTATACCGACAATGCTTGGGATGAGATTATCGTGTCGGTCTTGACAGGGTTCTGGTTTATCATGGTTCAAAAGACTTTACATTTAAGTATTGGGACCATTGATAATGTCGGTATTTAGAGGTTGGTCAGTTTACACAAATGTCTGTATTCACAGGTTTCACTGTATATTAACCACTGTCACAGTTTGATCGAATGCATTAAGTTTTTCAACACAGAGATAATCTTTTCAGTCCTAGGCTGTGTGCGAAAAAAACAAAATATCTGGTCGGGGGTCAAAGTTCGACCAATGACCATGTTGGCTGGGATGGGACGGAACAAGTCGCCATCATGTCAGCGGGCCCATACATAAATTCCAGACAGTTATAAGCTGTGTCATACATGTACTCGACCAGATACCCTGTCAAATAGTTGCAGAGAGTAATGTGCAGATAGAGCACAAAGCACAATTACAATCTGTATGGACACCGGCCAGAAATAAATGAAAACACTAGCAAACGAGACATTTCAGCCTCAACAAATTGTGTGCTCCTCGATAATACTGGTCATTTTAAGTTGAATAGTTAAGACCGTAAGGTGTCGTTAACTCCAGTTGGAACATCCCAATCCATCTAATCCAGTTAATCCGTTAACTTAAAAGCACAAACAGACTGTATGGAGGCACAATATCAACTGCTTGAACCATGCAATCTGATTGGTTTCTCTTTACCCCCTGCCTGATTTATAATGCCACATGTATGATGCCTGCAAGAAATTCATAAATGAAGCAATTTCGCAAATCAAATGATTATTCCAAGTCATCTTGTAGTGGAGATCAACATCTCAGACAAAGGTCCTAATATATTTCCAATATGAGGAAAATAATTTTCTTATATATATAATCCAATCTTTGGTCATTGTTAAAAAAAAATTAATCCATATATCCTCTTTGGAAAATGATCCATGGGGTTAGGCAGAGACCCATCCACCTGTCCACAGGACAGGCATATTCTACATTTGGACAGGTAAACGTTGGAAAATTTAACATGGGAGTCCATGGACCGGTAAAATTTGGCAAAATTGAATTTTTGGATAGGCAGTTTTTGAATCCTGACTAACATTCTGGGTTAACCCATCATTTTTATACGCCCGCCCAAAAGGCGGTCGTATTATGTGATGGCGGTTTCCGTCCGTCTGTCCGTCTGTCCGGTTCTCGTGTCCGGTCTATATCTAGGACAGTTTCCTATCCACAGCTCCAATTTTTGGTGAGTGGATACCCTATGGGGAGACGATGTGTCGCGTACCAAAGTGAAGGTCGAGGTCACAGGTCAAAGGTCACTGGCCTAAAAAACAGGAAATCACGGAAGTGTTCGTGTCCGGTCTATATCTGTGAACGTTTTCTGTCCACAGTTGCAATTTTTTGTGAGTGGATACGCCAGGTGGAGACCATGTGTCGCGTACCAAAATTGAGGTCAGAGGTCAAAGGTTACTGTTGCCAAAAATCAGGAAATCATTGATTGTTGACAGTTTTCTATCTACAGTTCTAATTTTTGGTGAGTGGATGCCCTAGGGGGGGAACGATGTGTTGCATATTAAATGTAGGTCAAGGTCAGAGGTCAAAGGTCAGTGTGATCGAAAAATCAGGAAATCGTTTAAAATTTCTAATTTGTTGTGAGTGGATTCAATAGGCGGAAATGAAGTGATGCATACCAAAAATTAGGTCAAGGTCAAAGGTCACCGACCCCAAAATTAGGAAATTATTAAAAATAACATTTTTTGTGTCAGTAGATACATTAGGGGGACACAATGTGTCACATACCAAAATGTAGGTCAAGGTCAAAGGTCAAGGTCACTGTGACCCCGAAATTGTTAAAAATCATGACTTTGTGTTCATTGAGAAATTGAGGGGAGACGGTTTGTCATGTAACAAAATTTAGGCCAAGGTCAAAGGTCAAGCAGGGTTCGTACGGGTCCTGGAAAACCTGGAAAGTCATGGAATTTGAAAATAAAAAATCCAGGCCTGGAAAACCTGGAAAATAGAGATTTTGAGGCAAAAGTCATGGAAAAGTCATGGAAAAATAAAACGAGTGGAAATATCAACAAAACCTGCTTTTTGCTCCGAGTTCATTCTGTGAAAAAGTTTTCGCTAAAACCGCCATCAAAGTATCTCGAAGTCAAGTCTTGTCAGACAGGATGCCTTCTATAGTTACGTTAATTCAAATAATTCACCTTCCAAATTTAATTCGAAAACGGCCGATTTTCCCCCAGTCGTGATTTTTTCCATCCTTATAAAACGAAAACGGGAGCATTTTCAATATACCCGTGAAACAATAAATTCGAACACTCATGTTTTCGTCGTGGCGTTCGTGCCGCTGAAAGTAAAGTGGATATGTTACTAAGAATAATTTGTTTATAGGGTCGTACTAAAAACTGCGTAGAACTGCGCGGAGCTTAATTTCAACTGCGCGTGGATTATTTGATGGATTTTTCTTTATTTGCTGACGAGCAGAATATTGATATTAATAAAACAGACAACAAAATCCGCAAATTGCGAATCTGTAGACTATATGTCGCTTGAAACGAGAGGGAACGAAATTCAAATGGAGGAAATTATGTTTCACAGCCCGGAGATTAGCTTCGCTGGAATGGAATCGTTAATATTAGAGCACCTTATCCTACCTTATTCGTTATCATTTCACTTGGAATCTTTTGATATGCTTTCTTCAACCGAGTCTTATGTGTGGAATTTCAACTGTCCGTAAGAATATATTGGCAGGTATCAATTTTGAATGCGCGAAAATCGCGTTTCACGCTACTGAGATTCGCTTCGCTCGAACTAAGTCTGATGTGTATGAATTGTATCTGTCCGAACGTAAATTGAGTATAAATTTTAACTGAGCGGAAATCGAGCCTGTAAGCAAATTTGGCATAAAGTTTAACTGCGCGGAAATCCATGGCAGCTTCACCCCACGCAGATTCTCCTGGATTGAACTAAGTCTGATGTGTATGAATTTCAAAAGGCTTGCGTGTATGAATTTCATCTGTCCGAACGTTACTTGGTATAAATTTCAACTGCACGAAAATCGAGCTGTAAGCATATTTGGCATAAAGTTTAACTGCGCGGAAATCCATGGTAGCGTCACCCAACGCAGATTCTCTTAGATTGAACTAAGTCTGATATGTATGAAAAGGCTTGCGTGTATGAATTTCATCTGTCCGACGTGATCTTGGTATAAATTTCAACTGCACCGAAATCGAGCCTGTAGGCTTCTCATTAGCAGGAGGTTGGAGGCGAAAATGCCTGTCAACTGACCATTTTGAGGCACCTTCTTGATCAATAGAAAGTAATTTATCGGCAATTTGAATGATATTTTCGATGTCTCATTTTCTTTAATAAACAGATGATTTGGAAGGACAAAGATATAAATGTTTCCCTCTGCTTGTCCCTGTCAGGGCTTCGGCGTAATAGTTAGTTTATGCACAACTCCTATGTCGAGGGAGCCATTATTTGATTTCTTTAGATCTGTATGATGTGTCTCATACATTTTGACTGCAAAAAGGGAGTAGTTGAGTATTTCATTTGTGCTATGGGGAGATGTCAACAGACATTGATGCTGGTGTTTTATTCACTTACCAATCCAGAGAGACATTTCCATGTAATAAAATGACAGACGTCAGTGTTTCCAACAACATGTTAATCCAGTTTATAATCAACGAGGAATCAACTTTATGAAGCGGACGAACATAAAATATGCACCCTGATCTCATCACTGGGTGACTGACACCTAACGAGT
>JAVTVY010026392.1:0-10048 GCA_036873755.1 Hanleya hanleyi | reverse complement strand
TACGTTTCAGCAAGATCCGCCTGTAGGTGGCGCCACTGGGTCTTGTTCCAATCTTTAGTGCATGTCCGTGGATGTTCGTCCAAATGCTTCATAAGCGATAACTCCTAAATGCTTTGTCGGATTCCTCCGAAATTTGGCATCTGCATTTTTTGCGACAAGACGTCTGTTGGTAGTACGTTTCAGCAAGATCCGCCTGTAGGTGGCGCCACTGGGTCTTGTTCCGATATTTAGTGCATGTCCGTGCAAATACTGCGTAAGCGATAACTCCTAAATGCTTTGTCGGATTCCTCCGAAATTTGGCATCTGCATTCTTTGCGACAAGACGTCTCTTGGTATTACGTTTCAGCAAGATCCGCCTGTAGGTGGCGCCACTGGGTCTTGTTCCTCTTTAATGCATGTCCGTTCATGTTTGTTCAAATCCTTCGGAAGCGATAACTTTCGAACAATTTGTCGGATTTCTTCGAAATTTGGTAAATGCATTCCCTGCGACAAAACACGGTTGGTGATGCGTTTCAGCAAAATCCACCCGGAGGTGGCGCCACTAGAGTTCATTCCATTATTCCATGCTGCAAGTGATAACTTAGAAACACTTGGTCATTTCTTTGAAATATCCTACATATGTACCTTTCTGGGTAACAAGAGAAATGTTGCGGCTCATCGGATTCTTCTCAAATTTGGCATGCATTTACCATGCCAGGAGCTGTTGCTTGGGATTGCCTTTCGCTCACTTGCACTCACAGGTGGCACCACCTGGTGGCAACATCACAAATTCGTTTCCGGGTAATAACTTGAGAACTGACCATCGGATTCTTCTCAAATTTTGTATGAATGTACCGTGACATAAGATGTCGCTTGATAATGCATTTCACTGACTTGCGCCTAGAGGTGGCGTCACCTGGTGTCAAAATTTAAATTTGGTTTCTGGGCAATAACTTGAGGACCCTCATCGGATTCTTCTCAAATTTGGTATGCAGATGTCCCCACAATACCATGTTCCTTGGGATTGTATTTTTCCCGCTTCTGCCTACAGGTGGCGTCTCCTGGTGGAAAAATTTGTTTCCGGGCAATAATTTGGCAACTGCTCGTCAGATTATTCTCAAATTTTGTATTCATATGTGACCCGCCCCAAATAACATGAACACCGGTGGGCATCTAGTACCGGCAATAACTTGAGGACCCCTCTTCAGAGTCTCAAAGTTCATATGCCGATACCATGACATGAGATGTCATTTGGGATTGTGTTTGCCTGCTTGCACCTACAGGTGGTGACTCCTTGTGGCAAAGTCTAAATTTGGTTTCTGGGCAATAGGTTGAGGATGCCTTCATATTCTTGTCAAATTTAGTTTGCAGATAATATGCCATGAGTTGTCTCTTGGGGTTGCATTTCGGTTACATAATTTTCATGCTACATAGTAAAGAAAATATATTACAGTAGCAATCAACATTCAGTCAGCCATTCGGAGTTGATCTCAAAACCTGGGAAGGTGGAAAGGCCCCTCTGCTTCTTACGCCTGTGAAGTAGCTGTTGCCATCCTCATGAATATCTTCTGAAACCGACAGCGCTTATAAATATTGCTGCCATTTTGGCGGGGGACCTAGCATCCTCTGGCTGCTTGTTGAAGTAGATTTCAGGCTTTTTGAAGTAGATTTCAGGCTTTTTGAAGTAGATTTCAGACTAGATTTCAAACTTTTTGAAGTAGATTTCAGACTTTTTGAAGTAGATTTCAGACTTTTTTAGTGGTAATAATTCCCATGCCTGATCATTGATTAAGAGTATGATTTTGAAACTGGAGATCTGTCAGATGAGCTAAACATCCCACAATTCTATGCAGTTCAATAGTTCTCGATTTAATTGTCCAGACAATAAATGTGTACTAAAAATCGAAGACAGCTGGGAGTTATCTTGTATTACACAGGTAACTGAAAAGCAATCCCAACTGTCCTCTCATCGATGTCAAGACACTCTCCAAGTTTGAAGTTGATCAGTTCAACCATTATTGAGTTAATGGTCAAACAAGAAATGTGTAAAGAACCAACTGCTGACAATGCAAGATGGCTGATGGCAGCCATGTTGGATTACACAGGTAGCTGAAAAACAATCCCAGCCATTCTTCGCTGAAAGTTTGAAGTTTATCAGTTCAATTATTCTCGATTTATTCCCCAGACAAGATCCAACCACTTAAAATTCAGGATGACTGAAAGTGGCCATCTTGGATTATGCAGGTAATTGATAATCCCAACTGTCCTCTCACCGATGTCAATAAAGCCACTGTTCAAGTTTGAAGTCAAGCAGTTCAATCAATCTCAAGTTAATGTCCGGACAAGTTCAAACTGCTGAAATCCAAGATGGCTGGCGGCCATCTTGGAGTACACTGGTAACTGAAAGCATGCCAATTGTCCTCTCACTGATGTCAAGACACTCTCCAAATTCGAAGTCGACTGGTTCAATACTTCTCGAGTTTTGGTCGGACAAGAAATGTGTATTATCCGACAATGAGAGATGGTTGATGGTGAACTGAAAAGCAATCCCACCGGTTCTCTCACCGATATCAAGCCACTCTCCAAGTTTCCAGTCGATCGGTTCAAAAGCTACCGAGTTATTGGTTGGACAAGAAATGTGTAAAGATCCAACTGCTGAAATCCAAGATGGCTGATAGTGGCCATGTTGGATTACGCAGGTAACTGAAAAGCAATCCCAAGTGTTCTCTTACTGCTGCCAAGCCACTCTCTAAGTTTGAAGTCAATAGTTCAAACTGACAAACAGATTTGAGGCTAAAAACTGATAGTGCTGCCCTCCACTGGGTGAAGCAGGTGTGAATAACCAGCTTCAAGGGCCCACTCAAGCCAGTGAATGAGTGAATATGATTTAACGTTGCTTTCAATTATATTTCAGTCATATCACGTCGTTTGGGTCATAATCCTTTTCACACCCAGAACCCCTCACTCCCCAGGAGTGGCACTGAGGTCCTCCTATTCCTTTTCACACCCGGGTACCCCACGGGTTCCCCAGTTAATCGCCTCTAGTCTTATGAGGAGCTTAGGCCTATTCTTACCATGAACTGGAGTGTCTCAATCCGGCGAAAAGTTTGCCACTCATGATAAGACTTTGCAGGCTACAATTTCACATTTGCAAACAATTATTTACCAAAATAATCTCACATCAAGAAAGGATCTATAATAGTTCTAAAGGAAAGTTTTTTTTCACATAATTTGGACCAATAGGTGGGGTACAAGTCCTTAACAGGTGCATGTTGCAACTAAAAAATACGAAGCTGCGCATCTGAAAACCCCTCGGCTCTGGGCGCCAGCCATTCATAATGTATTCAATTTGAAGCAAGACTTCAGGAACACCAAGCAGTCAAGTGACAAATATACAGATTATGAAAAAATTTGCCATTAGAAATGGCCTCTAAGGTTTATGTCCAATCAGAGAAGTCGGTATTCATTACATAAGTCTGTTGATGCATCGATGATGTATACCAAATTTTGTCATAGAGCATTTGAAAATTATCAGAGATAGAGATCATTAATGATTTCGCATAAATTAAAGATGGCCGCCCATCCTTCCCACCACTCAGAGAAACTGATGTGGTTATTCATTGCAAGTGTCTTGATACATGGATGCTGTATACCAAGTTTCATATAGAACACTGAAATGGTATCAAAGATATACATCATCAAAGATTTTGCATAAATTAAAGATGGCCACCAAGGTTTCCGCCCAATCAGAAACACCAGAACTGCCATTTATCGTAAGTCTATTGATCATCGATGATATATGCCAAATTTTACATCGAGCACTCGAACGGTATCAGAGATAGAGATCATTAATGATTTCGCATAAATTAAAGATGGCCGCCCATCCTTCCTGCCACTCAGAGGAACTGATGTGGTTATACATTGCAGGTCTCTTGATACATCGATGCTGTAGACCAAGTTTCGTATAGAACACTTGAATGGTATCAAAGATATATATCATTAAAGATTTTGCATAAATTAAAGATGGCCGCCAAGGTTTCCACCGAATCAGGGAAACTGGTTTGGTCATTCCTTTGAAGTTTCTTGATGCATCAAAGATCTATACCAAGTTCACACACAGAACAGTGAAATGGTACCTAAGATACACAAGATTAATGATTTCGCATAAATTAAATATGGCCGCCAAAGTTTCCAACCAATCAGGTCCAGATTCAGTAGGGTTCTGGGTCATGAGCATATGGATGTGCAGTGCAAGTTTGGTGTGCCTAGGGTAAGTCGTTCTAAAGATATCTTGGTAACGAGAAAGCTGTGATGGTTTCGCATAAATTAAAGATGGCCGCCAAAGTTTCCAACCAATCAGGTCCAGATTCAATAGGGTTCTGCGTCACGCGCATACGGATGTGCACTGCAAGTTTGGTGTGCCTAGGGTAAGTCGTTCTGAAGATATCTTGGTAACGAGAAAGGTGTGACGGACAGACGGACAGACGTACATGACGACGACAATACCCTTCGGCCAAATTTTGGCCGAGGGGTAAAAAACCTATTTAATGAGTACATAACCTTATACTTGAATGGGACGAATTTATCTGGAAAGTTAGACCATGTATTTTCCATGTATCAGAGCTTGTATCTCCTGCTATAAGTGACTCCGACTGATTCACCCTGAAAATTGGAGGCCTGTTTATGGATGGTTTTCAGCTTAATCAGCATTGTCCATATAAAAATGGAGCAGAGTAGGCACATGATATCAATTTTACCAACGACGAACATTGTATCATATAATTGGAATCATCAATACATATTAATACATACAATGTACATGTACAAGCAAAAAATATTATTACAAAAGAGAATTTGCATAGGATTCTGAAGTATTTACAATCTCCATCACCAAATACTGCTACAACTGAGCACAAGAATATACACATGTAGAAGGAGACAAAAGCACCTGTAACACCATATATGTTAATTTATGTCAGATCTCTGAAAATAAATTCAACATCACTCGGTGTACGCTACGTGTACATATAGATGAACGCTCCAATTTTACCTCGGCCCTCTTTACTTCCGCTGTAGGTTTATTATTCTGATCAGTAAATAATTGGTTTTCGTATTGCTGAACGTGATGCAAAGGATGTCTGCTGGAGATTTTTGGCTTTGGTGGCCATTTTGCGTGTTTTCCCTATTGGGTTATCTCCCTTTCCTATGTTAAGAGATTTGGATTTCCTTTAAAAGCCTTCTAGGTGAGAATTTGCACAGCAACATCCATCCAATTTGATAAATTTTGAGAGACATTATCTGCAAACAGTTAGAATATGAGAAAAAGTTAAATACCATACTAATTATATGAATTTTTCATGAATATGCTTCAAAACTAGGGCTATTCCCTATGTTTTCTGGGTTATCAAATGAAGCATGGGTCAGTTCACTTACTGCTGCCTACAGCTAAGAAATGCACACCAACCTATTTTTTTTGTCTTTGTTTTGCCTCATATTTGAACAAATTAGGCAACAGGAAATGTGTCATATATTTCATCCTCTCTAGTTGTTTTGAAGTCAGATGTTCGTATACGTGATTGTTTTGACTTCATGACAGCTCCATGTTCTCGGACTTCAAAGAGTTTGTCCTTCAGGTTTTACTTCGCATAAATTGAGCCTTCATCTAAATATACTGAGATCCCACAAAGGTTGTGTATTGCGCTAAAATGCCGTCTGTTCATTGGCTGATATTTTAAATGGACAGTTCGAGTAATAACTGTAAAGCACTCAACTGAGTGCAGGACCTGCATTACGGAGAATGCCTTGACCTAAAATACCAGAATGACGTTCCATTTCTCTTGACCTAGTGAATGGGTTAAATTATTCAAACCAGAGAAGCACAGCTAGTATGTCCGGTAGCCAATCAAAATCAGAGTAGAACAACATTGTGCAATGATGTTATCAGCCCACATAATTCGGAAAACTCACCTCGGCAAAAATAATGTAATATTAAAAGAATTCTTATTTAATGCCATGTTAAACACTGCTGAGGTGAACTGATTATGCCACAGCATTCACCTCGGCATTTGCTGATTGCCGAGGTGGATTGTGTGGGCTGAATTATCCTCTAAATTCCAAATATGTGATTGTATTGCTTTTCAACTGGGAAATGTCTCCTTCGAATAGTCAATCAAATTTGAATTTTCAAGAGGTCATCCATATACAAGGGCACTTCTGTCTGGTCCACAAATATTAACAGCAAAATCTTTTTAGAGCTATGACATCGCTAACTGCATTCTGAAGGAAGAAAACCTGTAAGCAATCAGCAGGTTAGGGCGATCCCACTCTTTAAAATGGAGGTAAAAAGGGTCGTTTTTGCTCAATAACTTTTGATTCCTTCTTGACCAAAGCATCAAAATTCCAGGCGCATTGATTTATCGATTGTTCCATGTCATGAAATTAATTTGCCATGTAAAGAACCAGCCAATGTTGTTTAAACAGCACGAAGGATGTTTGGCCTATTATTATACAAATTAGACAGATGACAATTTACATTTAATGCTGATAGATATGTCTGTATGCGCCTCAAGAGGATTTTGCTGAATTCATTATGTGAACTGATTTATTGAGCGAAAACGACCCTTTTTACCTCCATTTTAGAGAGCTGGATTCCCCTAACGTGTTCAGTACTAGTGTTCTGGCCTGTGGAGATGAGGAGCTTGTATTCTTCCAAATCCGTGACACATGACGGCGTAAATTATGGTATTTCACCTATCGTGAGCTTGGAAGACTGGTGAAAAAGGAGTTATTTCCCTTTGAAGATGAAATACGTACAAAGGGTTTGAAGCCTGTGGTTAAAATTGTCCACACAAATTCTAAACCTAATAGATAATATTACAAGTATATATTCAACAAGTATTCAGAGAAATGATGAACATGTATATATCAGACTACAAACTGAGATCGTCTTGATGAAAAAAAAGCTCTGAAAATGTCAACGTCGTTCATAAAATGTCATGATACTTTAATAGTGGCCCCCTTCTTCACTGTGTGTGGGCTATTGCAAACAAAGGTTTCAAAAACCTTTGTATTTCACCTTTGGAATGTGTGTGTCTGTTTGCATTTTGTGTCTGCCAATTACTATAGGTCGGTTTGCTAGTCTTCTTTGGCTCTTGGTGATGGGGCGGGGCGACAGCAGCACAGGAGGAGGAGCAACACAGACAATACCCCACCCCCAAATGCTGCCAGGATGAGGTTCCGGTGGGGGCCCTCGAGATGAATCTGTCAGAAACAAACACAGTAATACGTATAGATATATAGCAATTTAATGAATATGGACTGAAAATTATTATGTCATGGACAATTTTGCAAACTGTTGAAGGATAAACCATCATAAATAACCTAGTATACAGATTCAAGGGCATCATTAGTGGAGTAGTTGGGTGCAAATGATCCCCTCTCAGTGCCCAACCATATGATATTTTCTTGTGTTTTACAACAGACTGCTGCGCTCTCTAATAAGCACAGGAAATGACCCCCTCTTACGAAATCCTGGAGATGCCCATGAGAGTCCATTGTTTTCATATTTACTGAAGTCAACACTTCAATAAATCAAACTAGCCACTTTCTTTCAGAATTAATGTTGTACAATGTAGAACATGACTCGGGCAAGCTTGTTAATGTTAGCACAGAGCAAATGGAATAGCATTCACGTTTATTGTTAACCAACTCTGGAACTGCATCCATGTTTATTGTTTACTAACTCTGGAACGGCATCCATGTTTATTGTTTACTAACTCTGGAACTACATTCACGTTTATTGTTTACTAACTCTGGAACTACATCCACGTTTATTGTTTACTAACTCTGGAACTGCCTCCATGTTTATTGTTTACTAACTCTGGAACTACATTCACGTTTACTGTTTACTAACTCTGGAACTACATCCACGTTTATTGTTTACTAACTCTGGAACTGCATCCATGTATATTGTTTACTAACTCTGGAACTGCATCCATGTTTATTGTTTAACTCTGGAACTACATTCATGTTTATTGTTTACTAACTCTGGAACTACATCCACGTTTATTGTTTACTAACTCTGAAACTGCATCCATGTTTATTGTTTACTAACTCTGGAACTACATTCACGTTTATTGTTTACTAACTCTGGAACTACATCCACGTTTATTGTTTACTAACTCTGGAACTGCATCCATGTTTATTGTTTACTAACTATGGAACTACATCCACGTTTATTGTTTACTAACTCTGGAACTGCATCTATGTTTATTGTTTACTAACTCTGGAACTACATCCACATTTATTGTTTACTAACTCTGGAACTGCATCCACATTTATTGTTTACTAACTCTGGAACTGCATCTATGTTTATTGTTTACTAACTCTGGAACTACATCCACATTTATTGTTTACTAACTCTGGAACTGCATCCATGTTTATTGTTTACTAACTCTGGAACTACATCCACATTTATTGTTTACTAACTCTGGAACTGCATCCACATTTATTGTTTACTAACTCTGGAACTACATCCACATTTATTGTTTACTAACTCTGGAACTGCATCCATGTTTATTGTTTACTAGCTCTGGAACTATATCCACGTTTATTGTTTACTAACTCTGGAACTGCATCCACATTTATTGTTTACTTACTCTGGAACTGCATCCATGTTTCCTGTTTACTAACTCTGGAACTACATCCACGTTCATTGTTTACTAACTCTGGAACTGCATCCATGTTTATTGTTTACTAACTCTGGAACTGCATCCACGTTTATTGTTTACTAACTCTGGAGCTGCATCCATGTTTATTGTTAACTAACTCTGGAACTACATCCATGTTTATTGTTTACTAACTGGAACTACATCCACGTTTATTGTTTACTAACTCTGGAACTGCATCCATGTTTATTGTTTACTAACTATGTAACTACATCCACGTTTATTGTTTACTAACTCTGGAACTGCATCCCCATTCATTGTTTACGGACTCTGGAACTGGTTTCACATTTATTGTTAACCAACTCTGGAACTGCATCCATGTTTATTGTTTACTAACTCTGGAACTGCATCCACGTTTATTGTTTACTAACTCTGGAACTGCATCCATGTTTATTGTTTACTAACTCTGGAACTACATCCACATTTATTGTTTACTAACTCTGGAACTGCATCCATGTTTATTGTTTACTAACTCTGGAACTACATCCACGTTTATTGTTTACTAACTGGAACTACATCCACGTTTATTGTTTACTAACTCTGGAACTGCATCCATGTTTATTGTTTACTAACTCTGGAACTGCATCTAGAGATGAATCTGTCAGAAACAAACACAGTAATACGTATAGATATATAGCAATTTAATGAATATGGACTGAAAATTATTATGTCATGGACAATTTTGCAAACTGTTGAAGGATAAACCATCATAAATAACCTAGTATACAGATTCAAGGGCATCATTAGTGGAGTAGTTGGGTGCAAATGATCCCCTCTCAGTGCCCAACCATATGATATTTTCTTGTGTTTTACAACAGACTGCTGCGCTCTCTAATAAGCACAGGAAATGACCCCCTCTTACGAAATCCTGGAGATGCCCATGAGAGTCCATTGTTTTCATATTTACTGAAGTCAACACTTCAATAAATCAAACTAGCCACTTTCTTTCAGAATTAATGTTGTACAATGTAGAACATGACTCGGGCAAGCTTGTTAATGTTAGCACAGAGCAAATGGAATAGCATTCACGTTTATTGTTAACCAACTCTGGAACTGCATCCATGTTTATTGTTTACTAACTCTGGAACGGCATCCATGTTTATTGTTTACTAACTCTGGAACTACATTCACGTTTATTGTTTACTAACTCTGGAACTACATCCACGTTTATTGTTTACTAACTCTGGAACTGCATCCATGTTTATTGTTTACTAACTATGGAACTACATCCACGTTTATTGTTTACTAACTCTGGAACTGCATCTATGTTTATTGTTTACTAACTCTGGAACTACATCCACATTTATTGTTTACTAACTCTGGAACTGCATCCATGTTTATTG